>JXSR01S024916.1:0-11798 GCA_000969725.1 Ophiothrix spiculata
TTGAGACTAAGCTACTCCCCCGAATTTCCTAGCATGGCATTTCATATACCTGAGACATGTACCTATCCAAAAAGCATTGCTAGAATTGGTCCCCTTTTAGGAAAGCAAAACCCCTTTTTGAGTTCCTGGCCCAAGGACTATATATGATGTAGGGATTGTCATAATAATTTAAAGACATAATATTAGGTACAGATATTTTGGTTTGAAGACTGAGGGGGGGGGGGGATAGTTCAAGAAAATTTATATGCTAATACGCCTACTGAACTTGGAGAGGCAAAAGCTTCGGATATGAAATGAAATTGTATGGATTTGACATACATATTTCTATACTATATACTTTCAAAGTCACGATGTCTGCTTCTACATTCATAACCTGCACATTTTGAATACAATACATACACAAACTATTCTGTAGTTCAAATTAATTAATAAATAATAACTTGCTTTTCTTCAAGAATAGCCTTTAATTAATCTACATCCTGTTTTGCGACTGACCATTGTTTGAATCGAGGCTTTATTCTGAAAAAGTTGGCTTTTACTCAGATTAATCCAAATTGTCCATTCTGTGTCACAGTGACCAAAACAAGGACAAAATTGGGCATTCATGTTGATCTCACAGGCAAGAGAACACCAGAGAGAACACAAACAAAACATCCTGAGATTTCCTGAAAATAAAAAAATCCTATACTAGGGAATTTTTCAACAAATTTCTTGAAATCAGGAAATATCCTGACAATTCTCATGCCTGATATCATTGCAATGAGCATGACAAAGTCTCTATCTACCCTGGTTCTCTACACCAGCCTGATGAGACCAAGCACTTCTACATAAATGTTTCACATTGATGAAATCAACATTGGAAAAGACGAAACAATTTAGTGGTTATTATAAACACAAACCAACACTTCCATTTTCACAGAAGGATAATTTGAAGTTAAAAACGGGAATTTGTATGCAGCTATTGTCACAATTATGTTTCTTTGCTAGGAATGATTGTTTGATCAATTTTTCTTGCTTTTATGAAATAAACAACATGACACATGCAAATTAACTAACAATTTATTATCAACAACTACCCAATTAGGATTATTCTGACACAAACAAAATGTACAGAATTGTTGCCTTTTTTCATAATGAAAGCAAAAATGATAATCAACTTTGTTCAGCGGAACATCTTCGAAAATTGCAGGCAAAGTGATCATTTAATAGTATACAAATACTACTGCTTATAAGGGAAGTAGTGCAAACTATTTTTCCAGAGGTACTGGCTCCAGTCCTACCACCCGAACTCGAAGTTATTACACCTCATAAATATTTATGAGATAATAGACATAAATTTAAGAAATAATACCAAAGTGCTACTTACCATGTAGACTCATCTTCTGAGCAAACTTCTTTCAACATTTTTCCTGGGGTTCCAATTATTAAAGTTCACAAAGTTTCATTTGTCAAATGATTCGTTATTTTCTCAAAAAGGTTCAAACTTCAACTTCAAAGTCATAATGTTCAAACGTGTAAATTAACAAACAGTAACTGGTAACATATTTACATCTTTTTCTTTCTTGATTTACTGGTGAAGTTGAACGTTGCAATTGTAAAAATTGAACGTATTATGATTTTGAATGTTGGTAGCCCGGCTTAATCCCAGAGCTACACTTATATCTCGTCCAACAACAGGAGAATTTGTTAGATCTTGTAAAATCAATTCCTCCTGGGATGATGTCAGCATTAATTCGTCATGATCAAAGTCCAGATTGAATGACGGAAGAGTAATTGGAGGCAGCGTGACAGTGTTTGTGGCAGGTTCAAAAGCAGGTACAAGCAAACTTTTGACTGGAACAGCAACGTTGGAGTTGGGAGTGGATGTCTGATCAGTGACATCAACTGGAGCTACACTAAGAGTAGATGGCATTAGATTGGAGATTGTGGCGCTCATGTTTTTTTCCGCTCATCACTTGTCTTGGAATAGCTTCGGATACTACTTTCCGAGCTATGCCCTGAGACAGTCATTATGTCACGCGCTTCAAATCCCGCTTTGTCGAGGCAAGTTATGCTTGTAGCACGTAGACAGTGATTTGTATATGGTGGGGTGTGGACTATTCGGACTTCTTTGCAAATGTCTCTAGTCTTGTTGTAGAGAGTATTTTTCCCCACAGGCATGTTGTCGTACCAAATTGAACCTTTGGCTACGGTTTTGGCCTCTGCCAAAAACAGTCTGAATCTGGGTGCAGTCTAGAGATGTATTTTCCAAAACTGCTTACAGGACACATGGTAGGATTATTTGGAGTTTCATACATTAGTCCACTTTGGCCTGGACCTTCCTTCCCTTGTCCACGTTCAGTTTTGTCAACTTGTCCGCCGTCAATTCTACATACCTTAAACCACTCGGGTCTGTACAAACTTTCAGCTTGCTTCGTCATGTCACGTAGATTTTCACGACCCCTGTTTGCAAAATGAAGCATGTAGTCTAGAAGACTTTATTCTGGAGTCCACGAGGTGTTGTTTGATCAAGTGATGAATACATTGTTTTCAAGTCTTCAGCGTGGATTACTGGTTTATGTTGAACCCTTGCTTTTCCCATTTTCTTAAGCTTTACCAGCATACTGTTGTATATCAGATTAGAGTGTTTAAACTGTTTATCTTTAACAATGTCAACATTCCTTGTGCTCTCAAAATGTTTCTGTAATCCATATCGGACAAATTGCAAGCTCTTTTTAGCATAATAATCACCATTCTGCTTACCAACTTCTGCATAGAAACGTCCAAGCAGTTTATCCAATTCGCCTACATCAGACGTTTCGGCATCAACCAGCGATGTTTCTCTTGCTTTACAGAACTCAGCAAAGGTATTCAGTGTCTTCCGCACAACTAATTGTGTATTTCTGGCATCTTTTTCCTGAATTAACTGATCAAAATCGTCTGCACTAAGAGACACAAATCTTGTACCACTCAAAGCTGCCATTTTGATTGTTTACTATGTTGGAAAATCCCTCTATTTATTTTGGAGCACCGTTTATGCTACTGATAGAAATGCGCTATATCACAGAACCTATACCTCTGGGAATGATGATGTAGTGAAAGAGTAAAAACTTCCACATGTGAAATAGCTCAATTTCATCAATAGTCCAGGTTACTATCAAGTTATACGGCAAAATTGACCAATAAAATTGCGGAATTTATGTCTATTATCTCATGAATATTTATGAGGTGTAATAATATGGGCTGCTGCAGCAACCAGCCCACACTATATACACAGCTCCAAGTAATTATAAAACACTTCTTTGGTGCTTAATACCATAAGCCAAGGAAAATTAATCCGATTATATACATCACTTCAAAAGCGAGTGGGGAACTTTTTTAACAAATCCAACTGAAATTGTCAAAGATTCTTTTTATTGCCATTTCTTCTACTTACAAAAAAGGCACATGGGTCATGACTCTGCCCTTGGCTGATCCGATGCTTTTGAATGGCTTTGGTAGCTATCTAGCCTTAAATTTATATCTATAGACCATTCCTATAATTGGCATACTCCCACCATTGATGGCAAGGGTAAATCCACAGAATCAGACAGAGAATCGGAACTCAGAACGAGGTCAAGTATGATATGACCCTACTTGGCCTCCTTCTGAGTTCGGATTCCCCATCCGATTCTGTGGATTTATCCCATCAACGGCAAATATCAATTATAGGAATGGTCTATACATACTGTAAAACACTTTAATTTCACGGTATGACAATTTATTGAATTTATAGAACCTTTGTGTGTTTACCTTGAGTTTGTACTGCATGCTGGAACTAGAGTGTGGCTTATATGTTGACAGCTCAGCTGGTTTGTCCGCAGTGTGTCCTGGCGAACTTTCATGTTCAAGAATACCAACCTAAAAACAAAATAATATATAACATGATATTAAATGAACCTTTAATATACAAAGGTATTCTGGACCGATTCTGGAGAAAAGGTGACACTAAATTGATGTGTACTATTACCATGTTCACTATTAAACTGCAATGGTGCTGTTGTTATGAAAATTCCTTTTTGATAGGAGCACCATTACATTGATTGCACACTCCATCATGTGTGTCCAAACTTCAGTAAATAAATACTTGCCAATACTGTTGTAGTATATGATACTTGCCAATACTGTTGTAGTCCATGACTTGATGATGCAGATTACTGAACTAGAGGCCCAGGAATGAGTCTCGGGGGGTGCTAATTGCTACAAAATGGATAATGGGGATGTGCCACAAATTCAGGTAGCAAAATCAGGCTCTTGGTATTTCAATCGCCCCCTTTACTTTGCAAAATGTGATGTTTTAATGGGGTTTCTCATCAAATTTTCCAAACTTTGCACCAAATAGAGCAAAGAAGTCAATCTAAAAAACAGTAATTTCTCAATTTTGAGGTAAATAGCTTAAGGGCAACATACCAATGATTCTTAGGCAGCTTTTCATCTTTCAATGGTTTCATTTTCAGTTGCAAAAATGTCATTTTAAAGAAAGATTTACTTAGGTGGAAAGCCAAAGATAACTAAAAAAGAAAACACCCTCTCCAGCTAGCTTAACCCTAACCCCCAACGCCTGTACTCCGTTAAAGAAAGATTTACTTAGGTGGAAAGCCGAAGAAAACTAAAAAACAAAACAAACCCTCTCGAGCTAGCTTAACCCTAACCCGAATTTTCTTCACTTGGCGGATTGTGACATTTTATTGTTTTGTACAGTTAGGGTTAGTGAGTGTATCTTGGTAGCTTCCTTCATTGGGGTCTTAGAGAAACACACCTAGCCAATCAGAACACAAGAATTCAGAGTACTTAAATACTAAGTATGTAGATTCAAATTTCAAAATGTACTCTGTGTGTTGCATTTGGACTGTGTTCTGTATGTTTTTACATTGATTCTGTCGGGTGATGATTTCCTTTATTTTGACTTGTGATTGTCATACATAGATCAAGTGAAATTGTCAGCATGCATTTATGTTGCACTCTTCTTTTTATTTAGTTAGAATAGAGAGGAGGTTGTCATCACATCAGAATTATGAATTGTACCTTTAAATTGGGAAATGTGACAAAACCATTGGCACTTTCGATGAATTTTGAGTCTTTGATTCACTCAGCCTCTGTATACCTTGTCTACTGGACAAATCAAAATTAATGCTCAAGTTTTGTAAAATTTGTGATTTTTGTTATGGCATTGACAAATGCTGAAATGGGGGTCTAAAAGAACAGCATGAAAAGTGGTTTGAAGGGCCAAGGGTGAAACGAAATCCAATACACCAACCAGATTTGTGTGTTTTTCCACATCTCAATTCATAAGCAGTCATCATTGGTCATAATATTTGATGTTTCATGTATTATCAGACATTTTAACAATTTCCCTAAAAGCAAACAAAACAAGCACACCAGATTAAAACAAACAAAAACAGAAAGCAACAAGCAACTAAAAACAAACATGTACTTAAACCGGGACTTAAACATAGACAAATATGGCCAAACATGACTGACATAAACTGAAACCGACAATCCAAATATTTTCACCAATGCACCAATCTCATGAAATAAATAGTAATAATTTGACAGCTCTCAATGGCAGACACAGTATTTGTGTGTACAGCAATCTGCCCACAGGTTTTCCTACATAAATAGGCTTTTCCTGCATGCCAAATGGGATGTCGTTCACACTTGATTGTGATATCTGTCTACTTGGGCAGGAAATATAGTGAGATTGAATGGGAGCTTGTCTGATAAATGGTTAGGCTTGCTAGATTTCACAGTAGGGTGGTCAAGATACATGATTACACCATTAGAGCAGGGATGATAGAGTAAAAGTATACCACCTTGATAAGTGAGTAGGACATGTCATATGAAGAGGCGCTGTATTGTAGTGGTTAGCGATCTTGCCTTGCACGCAATGCGCCCGGGTTCGATTCCTGGTGAGAATTGCCTTAGAGTTTGTCTGACCAGGTGGGAGCATTGGGTCAGATATTCCATCTTCTTCACCCCTTTTTTGATTGGGTAAATATTTCATGAGAGAATGTTGTCCTTCAAAGGGGACATAAAGCTGTCTTCCCATAAGAGAAATTTCGTTAAATTTAGCATGCTTGTCTAAAAAGGTTAATCCCAAAAGTAAATTTTTAAGTCTGCTATTTAATCTATTCAAGGAAAATATTATATCTACAACTTGTTGTTAGTTATTTTGCCGTTTTCATATATCAACTTTGAAAATTAAAAAAAATATCATGCAATAATTCATTTTTGGCAAACAAATGTACCCTAAAAAAGTAAAATGACATGAACCTCAGATATTTTTTCTTTAAAATTTTGGTCACAATTTTTCTGAACTTATCATATTATGATCGTATAGGCCCCCTATACATATTCCCCGGGACATATTCCCAAATAAACCAGACTATGAACAAGACACTCATCACCGTAATGACTCAGACGCTCAGCTACCGGTAACATTGGTAAACTCCCACTGGAGGAAAACAACATTTAATTGTTTTGTCGCTATTTGAGACTTGATTCTGATGAAACAGAAAAGATTTGATGACCCAAAATTGTTATAGGCCCAAACTCAACAGGAAATTAGGTATGACAGTCAACAGCATACTTGCCAACATTCTTATTTCAGAAAGAGGGACAAATGAGAGAAAATGTTTAAAAAGAGGGACATTTCTGAATTTCCTATACATTACTATGTAGAGATATTTGCAAAAAGAGGGACACCTACTAAAATCACAGCATTTAGTTTAGGTCAAAAGAGGGATGTCCTTCCAAAAGAGGGACAGTTGGCAAGTATGCAACAGGGCAATAAGTATGTTCTATTGGCTTATCTGGATGGCAATTTCACATGGGACAGGTAAATGATGAGTAAAAATAAGAGAGTTAGGAAAAAATGAGTTAAAAGGGGGAGTTACCCCGGGGGAGCTACCCCAGACCTAAAAATACATTTTAGTCCTGGTGGCAAGATTTAGGCTTCCCAGTTGAGTTATAGCTAGTTCAATTCCTGGTTCCAATTATTGAAGTAATTAAATAGCATACTTAGCAAATTCCTTCAGCAACTTACATTCTTACTTTTTACAGTATTTAGGCCCTACTGTAAAACAAGAAATATTTGTGGAAAGAAAATTTTGCTAATTTCAGAATCTGGGGTTTTTGGCGGCATTTTAATTACACTAATTGCATCAGCATGCCATTGAATTCATTGTACATTATTAATATTAGTGGCAAATTAATTTTGCAATATTGGGTATTAGCGAAATTAGTGAAGGCATAGTGATATTAAATTGCTAACAAATATTTCTTGTTTTAGAGTATTTGATTCTTCTTATTATAATTTGTCAGTGGTAACAGGAACTTAATTTCAACCTTTTTAGGGGTGGGGGAGGAGGGAAAATAACCAATGGGGGGTTTTTCATAAAAATGTGTACAGGAACGTGCGCGTGCCTGCCACACATTGACAATACGAGCCATCTCTATACCTATATTTAACTCAAAAACCCACCCATAGGTATACCAATTTTGACAAAAAAGCACCCAGTTGTATTCTAATTAGGTACCCCATCGCTATACAAAAACATATTTGGATAATAATTTTTTTCTGCTGAAAAGCGAGGTACTCCCTTATTGTCTTATTTTAACTTGCCAAAAATCTACTCCAAGCAATTGCATACGTGTTGAATGGAAAACTGAATTATACTGTATCGTCATTTTATGCTGGATTCAAGATAATCTTGAGGACTAATATGGCCTTTCCTGACTGTACTAGTAATCACATCTATAGTTGACATATTATTGACAACAAATTATGTTCAACTTTCCCTACATGTGCTCTTAAAATGGCAAACTGGATTTTCTAAAGGTGCAGAGACAATGTATTTTTCTCATTTATTCAACAACAAGGGCGGCATTTTGTCAAAGAGGTGGTACACAACCAACATGTCTTATATGTGTTTGTATTAAGTGTACAATACTAAGTAAACCCACCCATTTCATTAAAATCCTAAATCCCTTTCATTTCGTTAAGTTCAAATTATAAGAAATTTGTACAAAAGATAAACCCTATATCATCTCTGTATAAATTTACTGTAACATTGCTATTATTTCTATCATATTGTTCATTTAAATTGTATTTTTTTTTGGGGGGGGGGGGAATTAAAAAATCCATTTAATTATGACTTGCAAAAGATTCTGCCCTGTCATGACAAAAATCTACTTTGGATTGCAATAACCAACCACCTTGTACATGATGATGTTCTCACACTGAGACTTGACAGTACAGGAGCACCCACCTACGCATCAGTGAGGCCCATATATCATATCACAATTCCTTGTCTCTATCTCGCTGCTTCACATGTTATAAATAATTTCTTAACGGCTAAAACTTTGCTATAAATAGCTACAACCCACTCAGGAAATGCGATTCTGAAATCAAATCAGAATTGGAAGATGTGTTCCAGTGTGTTTATAGCATAGAATTTAATTCAAGGAGTCGTTGATTTAGTATTATTATTCATACCTTGTTCAGTTTGCAGCCAATTCAAGCACAGTGTTTATTTTTTGCTTGACAAATTTTAATGCAACATGTGTACAATGAGTTATATACAATGAAAACGTTAATTAGTCAAAAAACATGTCTTATTTGACTAATTAAAATTAGTCCTGCAGAGTGACTTTTTCATGATTCATGAAAAAATGCTGTAAATGTTTTTAAAATGTTGAAAAACAATCTTTGGTGTTTAAAAAAATAGTTTACGTCTCTAAATATTCAATTTGTAATCAGTTACTTATTAGTTTATTGATAAATGATAAATCTCAGGACTAATTAGTAAATATCAAATGCGTCTTTAATTAGTCAATTGACTAATTGAATGATGCAGGACTAATTGTTTCTAGTCAACATGACTAATATAATTCATGATTTGTCATCGCAACGGTCTAATTAATGGTAAATATTTATCAGAAATTAGTAATCTAATTCGTCATTCAATTAGTCCTGCATCACTCAATTAGTCTATTGACTAATTAAAGACGCATTTGATATTTACTAATTAGTCCTGCGATTAATCATTTATCAATTAACTAATAATTACCAAATTACAAATTGAATATTTAGAGACGTAAACTATTTTTTTAAACATCAAAAATTGTTTTTCAACATTTCAAAGACATTTGCAGCGTTTTTTCATGAATTATGAATAAATTACTCTGCATGACTAATTTTAATTAGTCAAATAAGACATGTTTTTTGACTAATTAACGTTATCAGTGTATTCATCAAAATATGTTGCATACCGTTTGATTTAATATTAACCCGAATAACCTGAATTCAATTACATTACTTTTAGGGGCAGGAATATTTTGATTTTCAATGTTGATGATTGTTGATAATAATCATTAATCATTTATTTTAGTTTTGCTAATATTTCATCCAGGGCCTCCTAGAATAGCAGTGCTTTGTCACTGAAGGAGCTACCCTGAATAAAGAAAGCTTAAATAAATAAATAAATAAATTAACATTTCCGAACTATGAAACACATTAGTGAAAAGAGAACAGATGTTCATGTGGCATGATGTTTAGATTAATGTTGAGCTTACCAGTTTTTTTTATGCTGTTAGTCTTTCGTGATAAAACAAATTTTCTGGAATAATATTCACAGTCATGGAAAACAATTTTCTAATCAGTAAAATTGGAATTACATGTACTCTCCAGGCTAGGGTACTAAATTTTCACACATTAAATATGATGGCTCACCCCAAAAAGGGGGATTTTTCGACGAAACACTTTTCAATAATAAGAATTTCCAGCAGATTTTTTGTTGTAAACTTTGATCGCTTTTATCAATTTCAACAGGCAAGGTGTCATTTAAGCTTAGAAAATGCTGTAATAGATGAAATGATAAAATCAAAATTGATATCATCTGCAAAGTCCCCCTTTTGGGGTCAGTGTTTGAAATACCACATTGGCATATGCACAAATGCAGGTAACATTTGGGCTGTGCATATAAGCTTACTACCCCACCTGCACCACTGCATGTACATTTTTGGTCATAATAATAACATATACGGTATAATTAGAAATAAGAACACATTTGAACACAAATGAATTATTTGTTTTGAATTTCAACTTTTCAGATGACAAAAATTGCAAGAAAATACAACAAAAACTACACTAAATTTGTACTTGTTTCGCGGCTTTCGCCATGTTTGTTTATCTGGGAATTCTCTTTTGACCAGGAGTGACGTCATATCATTCATTTCTGCCCTAGAGGGGTGTCGCAATTGTTCAAGACTCATAACCATTTGCTGTTATAGTTGTCCTTGCGTTTTTTTTACGTACCGATATATATAACGACCGAGTGGTTTTTAAATTAGCATGTGACTTTTCATTCACAAAAATAAACCTATCGATCAAAACAAAAACAAACATCAAAGCCGGTTACAATTGCAGACTAGATGCAGTGTATACTGCTCGTTTATGAAATTTTCGGCAGTTTCCCATGCAGATATCGCCGATGTTGCTACTGTACCCCCTGCAGAATCTGTGGCAGCGGAAAGCTCACGTGTTGGTCAGTTCCAACGACATCATCGCACAGCAGTACATTTGTTTAGATGAATTTTTTCAGTACTTCCAGGTTATCAGTGGCCATATAACAGTATTGTCAATATTTAACAATATCTCAAAAACTAAGAAAAAAGTAAAAAATTGAGAAATTTTTTCCTATATATTGCTTTTTAGGTTATAAAAAGAAAAACAGATCAAAATTTTACCAAAACAAAATTTAGATAGCTTTCCTGAGCAGGGTTCATAGTGTCAAGACCAGAGTGAATTCAGACTTTTAATGACTTAACTTAGGGACCGTTCACAAACACTTGCAAGGGTGGCCTGGTGCGAAAAGTGCCTGGTGCATATGCTTTTCTATGGAATTGACCACTAATTTTTGTCACAAAAAAGGGGGGCACTTAAAATTTTTGACATCGAAAAGGGGGGCCCCCGAGAATTTTTCGCGATAATTTTTTTTCATCAGCCCCCCTTACAAGTGTTTGTGAACGGTCCCTATCTTTCAAAGATTTTTTCAAAGACTTTTAGGACTTTCACTACAATTTATTATGTTTCTGATTTTGCGTAATTTATGTGCTGAACAAAAAAATTAAAACCTCAGACAAAAAACATTGAAAATGTTATGTAAAACAAGAAAAATATGCGTTGAAAATTTATATACTTGACAACATTGAGAAGTACTTTATAATTTAAAGACTTTTCAAAGACTTCATATAAAGAATTTTCAATTATTTTTCCAAATCGCATTTAATGACTTTTCAAGGATTTCAATGACCGCTACGAACCCTGCTGTAAAATTTTGGGCCAAAAACATTATTTTTGGACCTTTTTTGGACCTTAGGGCCAAACTTTCACATTTTAGTCAAATCCACTTCTAGAAATGTATACTTTGCAGGGCTAGAATTTCGACACGAGTCCGAGAGTCCACTCTCGCAAAGACTCGCGCAAAACATGTCCACGGGAATCCAAGTAGACTCTCGTAAATCCTAAAAGCTCCCACAAAAAGTGAATGGAGGAGAATCCAAAGACTCACACAAACTCCATCCATGAGAATCCAAATGGACCCTCGTACCTCTGAACGAAATTCTACCCCTGCTTTTATTTGGATTTAATTATCCGTTGCTGAGTTACAGTGCAAAACTATTTCTGAAAATGAAGGGTTGACAGGGCCAGACAGGTACCTTTTGATATGGCTGGTCACAAATATTTATGACGTATAGAAATATCAATATCAAAGCAT
>JXSR01S024919.1:10386-22540 GCA_000969725.1 Ophiothrix spiculata
ACATACCAGTTGACGATTCGTATAAGCTAAAAAACTCAGTTTTGATAGAGGTGACCTTGAGGGTGAAAAGTGGATCATGAATTGCCCCTTTAAACTTGTACTCAATATCTGCTGTGGTTCGGCTGTCATTTTTCTTTGAATCAGAACAAATCTAAATGATCTATTGAAATATATAGCCCTATACAATCAACTATACAACGCAGATGAATTTATGCACATGTTCCAATTTCTTTTGCAGAGAGTATACTACATTGCTACACCATTTTGACCAAATTACATTTAGCAAGCAGAAGTGAAAGAAAACAAATATTTTTATTAGTGGCTTTGTGCCTTTGTTTGAAACGATTTAAAAGTTCAAAATGTGTGGAAAAAGTGCATGAACTTGACTAGAATACATTTTTACACTAACAAATATATTACTTGAATGGCTTAATAGTATTAGCTTGATATTTATTGATGTTGAAAATAGAAAACTAACCGAACAGTTTCCGTAATTTGTTTATTTAGGACCCAATTACTTTTTTATTTGTACAGGAAAATTATTCCACAATTTTCAAAAGTTTGTCAAACACCTGCTATCTCTGTAAATTTCACCTTGAAAACCGTGTCACAAATTAATTAATGTATTTTTTAATTTTTTTCTTTTTGTTTAGAAAATCACATTGTAACCCCAGATTTCTGTACTTATGGTAAAATAGGGTGGGTGATATGAAATGAATGAAATGTTAGATATCTGGGGCGGTGGGAGGGGGAGGGAGGGGGAGGAATTTTCGGGGAAAAATCCCTCCCTGAATTTAGAGAAAAAATATCCTCCCTCATTCACTAGTATAATTGAATATAAATTATAATAAAAAAGAAAGGGAAAAAAAAAGATCTCAAAGATAAAACAGAACAAAAATCCATTCAAACCGTACCCCAACTTCCTACCCCAGGATATCTAAGTATGATTCTCAATCTCATGTATTGTGAAACCAAAAATATGTAATGATACGATTAATGTCAAATTTCATCAGCCTTATGTATTAAACCTTCATCACTTTCCAGGGCAGAAGATACATGGCCTAGCTGAACAGGTTAATTTCCATGACTCATCAAGTATATTTTTAGTGGGTTTGAATCAGATGAGCATCATGAGTGTCCTTGAGCAAAGAACTAAGGCCCGGTGCAGACTCCTCTATCGTATAGAATATTTTGCTTAGAATATTCTATGCTGACGACAAAATGACGCAGGTCATCGAATACAGTTTTATTCGATGACCTACGTCATTTTGCCACAAAAAATACAATCTAGCAAAGTCTTGCCCAATCACAGAGATATTTTTACTACAAGACCTAAACTTCAAATTTGTCTCATTAACATTCTATCCTAAGGGAGCACAACACTAAATAACTTCTCCATTGAAACCAATGCATTTTAGCCTAAGTTCTCTGAGCTTTTTCATACTGACGTGACAATATTTTGAAGTTTCAGTTAATATCAAGTTGTAGCCCGTTTCTTTATCTTTCAAATAACCTTCAATTGAAAAAACATTTTCCGATAAAATTTTTCGGTACGGGCTCGTAAACAGCGCCCTCGCTTTTTCCACCCAGTCAAAACGACCCCTAACCACTTTAGACATGCACCGGAACTTACGCTGCTAAATCCAATAAAAATATGGATGCCAGTTGTTTTTGATGCTATAAGTGATCACAAAACTCTAGTCATTTATATTCATAAGCACAAAACCAGGTCACTTGTAACCAGTTCTACTATCATTGCAAAATAATCCGTGTGGACCTATGTTTTTTACCGGGACTTTCTACCCCTACACCATTCGTGGAGTGATTTAGTGTTGTGCGGTCCTAACCAGATTTTCTCTTCTTTTGTTTCATTTCAGTCGTAATCAATTATCCGTTCTTCCAGCAGCAATATGTGATTTATCTTTAGAAGTTTTGATAGCTAGTAATAATAAATTGGTCTCTCTTCCGCCAGAAATAGGTCTAGTCAAAGAATTGCTACATTTGGTAAGTAGGCCTACATGCATAGATTTAGAGGGGAGATACAGACTCTTGTGCCAGTTTTATTCCAGCATGATGATCAAATTGGGGTATTTGGGTTTTTGCCAATGATGCATTGTATCCTACTGTTACGCGCAAATATTGAATACACGCACACACACTTTGCGTACTGTGTAAAGTATATTATTCGTGTGCTTTGTCTGTACGTGCAACCAAATCTGTGCGCCCGATGTTGATTTTGGTGGGAGCCAAGTGGACCCGAATACTCACGATTTTTAGCTCAATGGCTAATGATGCCATTACACAGGCTGGTATAAGGAATCTGACATCTCACCTCTATATCTATGCCCACATGTAATCATTTATAAGCAAAGTGCTATAAATATTAAATCTTGAAACTTGGCTTAATGTGTATAGATTGAACACTTTTTGAAAGATTGGATGTTTTCGGAGCTTTAATAAGATACCGGAATAGGACAGGGATGCCAATTTTGACCAATATTCGTTTGGTGTGTTCTTTTTTCCTTCAGGATGTTAGTTGTAATGAAATAGCTACCTTACCGCCACATATAGGTGATATGGACTCCTTGAAGGAATTAAATGTTAGAAGAAATCACTTACAACAATTACCTGATGGTAAGTAGTCTAAAAAAGTGCAATGAGATTGTAGCGATAGCAATACATCAAAATAACAATTGAATACAGAATTACAACATTGACACAAGTTCATGCTGACTGCCACCCTGTCCAGGCAAAAAGAAATTGTATTTATTTTTAAATGTCAGTAAGTCATTTTTGTAGGCCAATATATCACTGTAAACCAAAAAAGTCCTAAGAGGGCAAATCATCCTACCTATAAGCTCCTATAACAATGGCAATTTCATACATGTTTGGCCCCTCTTTGGACACCTCATAGGACCTTCAACAAAGGAATTATGTCACTCGTAGGACTCACTTAGGACCTGGGACTACGTAGTATTTGTAGTCCCAGCTTAGGACTGTCTTTGGACTGTCACTTCAGCTGGCACCCAATTTTCAACAGGTGTTTTTTCTGCCTTATCCATGTTGACAGATCATTTGACATGAGTATCACCTTGAATGGAGTGGGAACCAGCCAAGTCCAGATCAATCATGCAGGTAGCCTGTGAAGTGGGCAATTATTGGATTTATGTCTGGCCAGGATCTTTTATTGATCATCAATTATCATAATCTATCAAACATTTCAAGTTGAAAAATGAATTTTGTTATTTTAGAGATAGAAACTAGGGTACATTGTAGGAATATTTGGAGTAAAAGGGAGGGGAGTGTATTAGTCTTGTGGATTTAATGCTGTTTATCTCATTTATATAGGCCTAACAGAAAGGCACTTTTCTGTTGATGCATTATTTTGTATTTAGCTCTAAGTTCAAATTTATATTAAAAACAAAAAAAAAAAAACTGTATGCACACCACAGGGTGTGAAAGTTCAATTTTTAAGCTGATTTCAGCTTTTTTTATGCCTTCAAGAGGTCACAATTTCAGCTTTTTCTTAAGCCTGTTTGGGGCATTTAATCACTATTTTCAACTTTTTTCTTTTTTTTACATGACTCTCGCATCCCTGACACCAGTTTTTTTTTAAAAGCTAGGACAGTGTTGGAATCCTATCATAATAAATAAACATAATAGTGTCAGAATAATGGTCTGAAAAGCTCTCTATTTTGATTCCAACAACCAAACTTTTATAACCCCCCATTCATAGTACTTGACATGATCCAATTAGCTGAACATAGGACCTGTCAATCACCACTTTTGAAGTATTTGCATTACCTACTGGTAATGATCTCCATTTTAAAATCAATAAAAAGTTTAGTGGTCCTTTTATGTCTCAATCAACTGCTGTGAAATATTTGGTTCCTAATTTTAATACTGGATTAAGTTGGTGTCTATAAAAATAATAACCCAGACAAGAAGCAATTGCCAGCTTAGGTGAATTTTCAAGTGCTTTGTGCGGAGTTAAGTCCAAAGAGAGTCCTAAAAAGGGTCCTAACACAGTCCAACTAGTCTATTCATTTGAGCTGATTCTCATAGGACTATTTGCCAACTTAGGACTACATTGGTTTATAGTGATACTTCCTTGGGGCTTGGTAAGGAAGCATTTGACTTGGGCCAAGGTTGCGTTCATGTATTAAAAAATTGGTTTATGGTCTAGTGTGTTGTCCAAGTGTGACTGCTGCCATTTGATTACTTATATCATTGTATGTTTATGTAGTCAATATTTAATTTGAGTGCTGCTTGAAGGTGGTTTCTGGGTGTCCCATCTCCCATAACAAGCATGTGTGTGTCAAGTATTTTGAGTGCAAATTGTTGACTTTTTCGTGCTTGGCAAATTTTTGAGCGCTCCTTCTTCTTCTTTATTGAGGATGCTACGCAACATTCCTCGTGGAACAAAACGCTTAGGAAAACTCCTTGGGTAATGCTAATTTCACATCTTGTCCCGAGCTGATCCTCTAGTTGGATATTGACTATTCAGCAGTTGTGTCCTTCATTGGGTTGAAGAGGAGGAGGTGTGAATGTGATTATAATTTTGCAGGGCCTACACCTACACATCAGTTGTTAAAAGATGGTTCACCATATTTCCACCCCATTGCAGGTTATTATCAAATCAGCAAATAGTTTGATTTGTTAATAACCTGCCCAAACCCATCTAATCCATTAGATGGGTTTGGGCAGGATGAGAAATGTTAGTCTAGCATGTCAACAACTTCTAGATATGTAATCTCATTATTTGAATCTACAGATGTGCAGTTGGAGGAAAAATATTCTTTAAAATGATTTGGTTTTAAAAATTGTGATCACAATACTTTGTATGACCAGCAATTGATGTTGTGACGATCATTTGACCATAGGCATTTTTAACAGGGTCTGCGAAACGATGTCTGTAGACCATTAGAAGTTTGTTCAAAAGGGTTAAAAACTTTCAGTATGGGTCAAATCATAGTCAGCCTCCAAACAAAATTTTTCCTACCAAACATTTGGTTGTGGCGTCAAAATGACGAGTGACTCCAAACAAAATAACTTCAACACCGAGTTGAGGCCAAATAAAACTTCGCACTAGATTGCACATGTTATTGAATTGCCATATACATTGGACCAAATGTTTGTTACCCGTTCATAGTTTAAATTCAACGGCAAATATTTGGTGACGTCACAACCAAATATTTGGTAGGAAAAATTTTGTTTGGAGGCCGACTATGATTTGGCCCTAAGCCATTGGCAAATTTGTATTGTGACCATATAGTACACAAACTACAAGCTGAAGTATGTTTTTTGTTTCGACCCAGCCATGTACGTTTCATATGATAGTCTCCTGTTATGTTGTAATCATGTGTCACAACAGCTGATTTGGTTTACAGAAACCAGAAGTTTAGTATGTTTTTGTTTTGATCCAGTCATATGTAAAGCTATGGTCACAATACTTCTTGCACATCCAAGGAACCTATACTAGAGGATCGGCTTTCGCCGCCATCATGTTGCTCATGAAGCTTGAGTTATTGTACCTCTGGATAAGTTCTGAGATTGGTCCTGATATCCAGGCAGATCGCGTAAACCTTTACTCGATGCATTTACAGCTTGTACATTTAGCTTCACACGCAATCCTTATCTTTGTTTCAACCAGTGTCTATTGCAACTTGCTCTGATCAAGGTATGCCAATTTTCTCGCTAATCTGTTTCGAAGACTCTGAAGTGTTTCATGTGTAACCGTAAAATGCCGGAGGTACAATTACCTCACCCACCATGAGCGACTATGCAACTGCAATATGGCATACTGATGATATTGATAATGGTGCAATTTTCTATGTGGTATGAACTTTCTGATTAGGCTTGTATAAAAACTGCATATAAGTACACCATGCAAAACTTGTATAAAATTGTTTAAAAAAATGTCAGAACACCATTTGCAAATTTGTAACTAGTCATAAGGTTATAGTAAGGGGCCGCTTCAAAACTCAACTAAAAAAAAGATGTTGACTTGCCCTTTAATGGTGAAATTGATGGGCGGTCGGTCAGATCTTTTTGTTTTGTTTTTTCCCCTCAAAAATGGACCCCAAAACACTGAATGAAATAATTTATAAAATTTGTTTTCATTGTTCTGTGCTTTACCTATTCCAGGGGCCGATTTCACTAACATTTAGCGATGATCGCTAACACTGACACTGGTTAGTTTATAGTCAAACTACCAAATATTTTGTGCAAGTCTTGATACATTAATTCCAATACATCTTTAATCAATAATGGATGCTTGGTGTTTAAAAAACACTGAACATTTAAAAAAATCAAGTGTGAATGTGATATTGAGTTTTCATCACCAAGCCCCTGTTATTAATAGAAAATACATTGGAATCATATCAGATGATAGACTTGTTACACCAAATATTTGGTAGCCCAAAGAACTATAAACTGACCCATACAGTTGTTTGTGGTAAAATGTGCTCAACATCTAAGGGTTGATTCATACTCTCATACATTCGGTACCGAATGTATATTTGTTTCGTCAAAATATATTCGGCATCGAATAAAAGGTATGAACTGGAGAAAGATATATTTATATCAATACGTGCTGAATAGTGCTGTCAAGCAGGCTATTTAATCTGTTTCAACTCGGCATGGTCATCCAGTTTCATTTGGTGTTGAATGATTTTGACGTCACAAGTATACATTCGGTACCGAATGTATGACAGTATGAATCCACCCTAACAAACCATGAGAAAATGGCCATTAACTTCCTGCTACTACATGGACAATTACAAGTGAAAATAGTGCTAAATACTCATGTTTATCACACTCAGTCAGTAAATGCGAAGCATGCTATACATGCAACTGTTACTTTGAAACAATGATACACAGCAATTATGTAATGCACCTGTTTTCTCTTACTGGAAATGTTGAGATTTTTCATCAACAATAAACATTGTTTACAACATCTCCATGCCGTTTCAAAGCAGCAAGCAACCCTTTGCATTTCTACCAATTAAAGGCCATTATCAATAGAAAGAGGTTTTTTTGTAGATTATGGCTCAAAATTGTCACTGGAAAGCAGAAAACTCCTCAAAGTACATAATGTGACCATTCATTACGCTTACTGTACTGTAAAGCAGTGAGCAGAATTTTTCGCGAAACCAGACAATCAGGACCTTTTCGCACATATTAAATTAGCGTTTTAAAGCTTCATTACATTAACCTACACATAAAATGAATGTATTTGCGGGGTGTTATATTCGCGGTTAGATGTTGATTCGCGAAAATTAAACCCCCACGAAAAGTAACTTCGTTTACATTATATTGTGACCATCCACCACAAACAATTGTGACTCAAAATAACTCTTGATAAAATAACAATTTACGTTACCAACATTATCAGGGTCTGGGACTGACTTATACTGGCAATGATTTGGAAAGAATTGAACAAGATCTATTTTCCCCCATCATCAAATTGTCCATAAAAATGAAACCCTGCAAGAAGATTTTAGTAATGTCTAGTTGTACACAACATGTGTTCTAGATCTGGTTGCACATAAATGTTTTGAATGTTGCTAGGTATTATAATGAGACCATTAATGTTAACTTGGCTATATGGAATATGAAACCAAATCTCTGTCACATGTCAATAAAGGAGGGCAGGGAGTTGATGTTTTCACTCTGTGGGGCTTCTGCAATTAATCAAAATTGTTGGATTGAATTTGTAACAATATTGTATAAAAGCATCCCATGAAAATGGACTCTAGCCAATTTCACTTTAATTTGAAACTCAATCAATTGACAATTGAAAGTGCCTGAAAGTAAAACGAAATCTATGACATGACCTGAGTGACAAAGTTACAAAAAACGAAGTAAGGGTATGGGGTAGGAGCAGAGATAGATCTTGCCCAGATATATCCCTCGATCAAACCCCGGGGGGGGGGGTACTCAAGTTTGGTTTGGGTAGGGACGTGCCGCAGGGAAATTTGAAAAGCCACCCATCCAAATACCAATTTACAAGAAAAAGGGACCCATCCATATACCAAATCTTCCAAATTTTTAGTCAAGTTTGATCAAAAATTGCATTTTTTTCGCCCAAATTTGCGCTATTTTGGCACAAAATGTCTAAAGTTTTGTGAAGAAATGTCCAAATTTGCGCCATTTGGCGCAAATTTTGGAAAATTTTGAAAAGTGACCCATCAAAATACCACATTTTGGGAAGAAAAAGGACCGATTGAAATACCAGAGAGCCTGATTTTGCTACCCGAATTTGCGGCAGGTCCCCATAACCACTTTTGTACTAAGTACCCCCCCCGGGGATCAACCCCGACTACTGGTCAACCTCACCTCTGTCTAGTAATTCCTGAAAGTAAAAGGAAATCTATGACATGACCTGATTGATCCAAGTGTAAATATTGGAATACAGGGTTATAAAATATAAACTTTAAAAAATAAAGTAAGGGTATGGGGTAGGAGCAGAGATAGATCTTGCCCAGATATATTCCTCAACCAACCCCGACCACTGGTCAACCTCACCTCTGTCTAGTAATTCCAGTGACCAAATCAATTTAGTGATCAAGCAGCAATTGGGGCTGAACAGGAGCGCCACATACCCAGATCCCTTGACCATCCCCACCACTTTTCAACCAATCACGGTCCAGTGATCAAACCCCTTCTTTCCAGTAATTCCAGTGATCAAACCAGTTTGTGCACTGTGCAGATTACCAATTCGCTCTGACTGACCAATTCTGACTCGACTGACCTGGTGCTAACAAATAACCGGGCTCTGTGCAACTGACTGACCAATTCTGACTGATTTGGTGCTAACAAACAACTGGGCTCTGTGCAACTGACCAACCAATACTGACTGATTTGGTGCTAACAAATAACAGGGCTCTGTGCAACTGATTGACCAATTCTGATTGATTTGGTGCTAACAAATAACTGGGCTTTGTGCAACTGACTGACAAATTCTGACTGATTTGGTGCGAACAAATAACTTTGCTCTGTGTAACTGACTGACCAATTCTGACTGATTTGGTTCTGACAAAAAACAGGGCTCTGTTCAACATACTGACCAATTCTGACTGATTTGGTTCTGACAAATAACTGGGCTCTGTGCAACTGACCGACCAATACTGACTGATTTGGTGCTAACATATAATTGGGCTCTGTGCAACTGACTGACCAATTCTGACTGATTTGGTGCGAACATATAAATGGGCTCTGTGCAACTGACTGGCCAATTCTGACTGATTTGGTGCTAACAAATAACTGGGCTCTGTGCAACTGACTGACCAATTCTGACTGATTTGGTGCTTAACAAATAACTGGGCTCTGTGCAACTGACTGACCAATTCTGACTGATTTGGTGCTAACAAATAACTGGGCTCTGTGCAACTGACTGACCAATTCTGACTGATTTGGTGCTAACAGATAACTGGGCTCTGTGCAACTGACTGACCAATTCTGATTGATTTGGTGCTAACAAATAACTGGGCTCTGTGCTACTGACTGACCAATTCTGACTGATTTGGTGCTAACAAAAATCTGGGCTCTGTGCAACTGACTACCAATTCTGATTGATTTGGTGCTCTGCAAGAGCTATTGCATGTAAGCTGTTTGTAGCACACTGTATAAATTGTCAGTATGGCATAAGTCCAATTGATGTGTTATGTGTTAATTAACATTAGGACTCGATCCAAGAAGCAGAACTTTTGAAGACTGTTGCAAACATTGCAGCTCAGGCTTTTTTTGAGGGACAATACAACTTCCAAAGCGATATTTTTAAGTCTAATTAGAAGTTGGATTAAGGAGAACGTTCAAATGGTATAACCCATCAAATGGTCAATCTGAAACCGCATCAAGTAAAACCCTCTTGAACTGACCCTACATCTTGATATTTTGGACAATTTGATAGTAGACTGCTGATGGGCAAACAGTGTTGTGTGTGTGATGTGAAGTCACATGCAAACCTCTGTTGCAGGGCTTCTCAACTAGATTTTATAAGGCCAACAAATTTTACTGCATTTCTTTTTTTAGGTTTTCAGGAGATTTTTTGCTTTTTTTTTTCTTACCTTGAGAGATAAAAAAAGGGGGGAAATTCCGGCCGAAAAAACAAATAGTGACCTAAAAACGTAATAAAAAAAAGATTTCCGCGTAGCGTATAGCCTTTGTGACTTAAAAAAAAAAGAGTAGCGCTTAGGGTTTTGGCCTAAGGAAGCTGAGACAGAGTCCTTTTTTTGGCCTAAAGCCCCACAAGATGATAAAATTGTATTGTAGAAAGGTCAAATTCACCTCTTTCATAGTATATTTTTCATGTCTTTTTTTTTGAGTGAGAGATTTGAAACACAAATCGGTAGTTAGTCAAAGCGCCAAATTTGGCGCATGCGCCGCTAGTCGAGAAGCACTGCTCTATTGATACCATTCAATGGGGTGCAAAAAAGAACATCTTCCTAGCTCTATTCGATCATGACCGTAGCAACACAAGTTGATATCAAACCAGGAATTGTGTTGTTTATTTGAACAGATAACTAACATCTTTAGGTCTTAATTAATCTCACAGTTATCAAGGTAGGCTTAATGTCACAAGTGTTTATTTAATTATACCATTTACACTTGTAATAGATAATTGCTTAATAGCCCATCAAGGTCTCGTTAAAGTAAAGTTGGGTGTGATTCTGCAAGAAATTAAATTTGTTGAGAAAATGTGTCTTTTTAAACAAATTTTCAAAAAGTAGATCATACCAAACTGCAAAGGAACAAATGTAGATTGATACTGATATTCACTCTGCTGATATTAAGTGATTATATTATTGGTTAACCCTTTAAACTGATTTGGATCTCACTTAAGAAATGATGCGCTTAATCCAACTACATCATAGACGAGGATTATATGCAGGGAGCAAATAGCTGTCCGTGCCGTACTGACTTGCTAAAGGTATAGTAAGTTTAGGAGGTGGACTGGGAGGTCCCAGGGTTCAAATCCTGGCAAGAATGCATTTTGACCCATACTTCATATAGTAATTTGGAACAGAACCCCCCCCCCCCCCCCCCCCCCGAAAAAAAAAATAATCGGGTAACCAATGTTAAAGTTAATTTCCATAGTGGTGAGTGTTAGTTGTTTTTGAAGTTGCGAAGTTACCATTTATAGAGCTATTCGAAAAGGAACATAAATTACTACATTAGTCCCAAAATATAAACCTCACGTACTTATCTGCAGTAAAATCTATTTTCAATAAAATCTAGAATATATCTTACTATGAAATCAAGCGTAATCATGATATAGGAGCCCAGGTGAGTAAGTTCACGTTATAAAGCCGGCCGGCCGGGAAAGGAAACCAAGCTATTTCTGTATTTCCTCACACTCGTTAAAATCCATCTCAGAGGATTGCTGTTTCACATTTACAAGATAACTGCAATTCAACTAAGCTTTTCTGCTTCATACTTTAAAGAAACTCTTTCAAATTTTAATTTGGTAATTTTCCAAATCGGTATGATTAGTTACAAGTAAAATAGTGCTGAAAAGATTTTGTTGTAATTGTGTAAAGAAATGTAATATGATCCCCAGGGGGGGGGGGAGACTTAGTCATACTGTTGTACACATGCGTGAACAAAGGGGGGTATTTTTGTCAAGAGGCACGCACGGTCCGTACGTTTGGTGTTTAGGGGTCAGAAAACACTGATTTTCAACAAAAAGGGGTATATTTTCAAAATTCGACCAAACATGTTTGGGCGTAACTTTTTAGACTTTAAAAATAAATATCACCATATGGTTCCCCCACTACATTATTGCTGGAATTTTAACATCGTTCCAACAGAAAAATTTTATTCTCTTCAGTCATGCAAGCAGTGATCACCCGTAACGTCGTAGTGTTACATAGCGAGATTATTTTGGTGCAACGCAGGGAAAGTCCCTATATATTTGAGAAAACAGCTGACTGCAGTGTTTGACCATGGAGCTATTATTACTAACTAGTGACTTAATAGACAAACACTGGTACTTTATTCAGTGCGTAGGGTTTAAACTTGTTTAAGGGGTGTTTATTTAGAAAAACTTGTTAAGGGAGTAAAATAAATGGATTAACCATGTGAAATCCTTGTTTAGGGGTCATTTTTAAAGCTACTCGAAAAACATGTTTAGGGGGTATTTTGAAAACCT
>JXSR01S024920.1:0-16261 GCA_000969725.1 Ophiothrix spiculata
CCGCATCAATTATTATGACTATCGTTAATAACGTGATAATTAGTGTATTCCTTTATCTAGGTAAATTTGCATTTCTCATGATTTATTTTGAAACCTATCCCGTCCCTTATTTTGACCTTCCCTGGTTAGCGCATGACTTTTACGTTATTGCCTGGTTAATTTAAAACTGGTCTACTGCCCTCTAGCGTTCAAAAGTACGGGTGGGGTCACGTCAAGATCGTGACCTTTGTATCACTCTGTTTGTATCTGTCATCGCCAAAATTAGCAGTATATTACAGTTGTAAATATTAGGATTTTGAGTTATTTATAGCCATTGTGTTGAAATCAACTTGCAGATAGGATCGTGATGTCCATAGTTATCGTTTGATCGCAGCATGAACTACCATTTTACTCTCCCAGGGGAGATAATCAAGCTCAATGTCGGCGGAACAAGGTAAGCTTACTGGACTGTACAGTAAAGCTGGCCTGTGGTAAATGTTTTTGTTTACCACGTTGTGGAATACGATTCTTTCTGCTTTTGCAGATAGTGATTTTTTCCCGTTTTTGGTTGATCTTTTTTAAAGTATGGATTATTTAGATGATCGGGTACCTCATTCTTGTCAAGGAACGTTTTCTCCTCCCTATTTGATCTATAGTCAAATTGTTTTGTCCTTTTCCCAATTTCTTGAAATCATGACTTTGAACTTAGAAAATCTTGCCAAATGTTCACCTCGATTCTCACAGGCCTATAGATGTACATGTACATCGGAAGGCCTGTGCAGAGGCTACAGTAAAGCTGAATTCATACTCGAAACGCAATGCCAATGCGTTGCGTTTCCGATAATTTTCACGGCAAACGGCACCGCAAATGAATTCACACTCAAAACGCAAACGGACTGCGTCAGCCGATGACATGAAAACGCAATGGAAAGTTCAGCTTTTCTCAACTCGATTTGCGTAGTCCACAGCTAGCTAGGGCGTATGCCGCAAGTGGTGTTGCGTTTTGATATCGATTGATCGGAACTCTACACCCATTCCATGTGTGTCTGGGGTTCAAACCCACAGACACACACTGACACTCATAGAGTTGTATTTCATCAAGATTTCTCTGTTTATATTTTCAATTTTGACAGTTCTTATGTAACAACTGTCATTCTCAAGTAGTAAATTCATCTCATTTCCCAAGGTAATCATATGATCAATTATGTGTGAATTATATGAATAGAAATTATGAATAGGACTCAAGTCCTTGTGTTCAGTCTTGCACGCTAAACCAGAGTCAAATCTATAGATTCAATACAATCTTTTAAAAAGTATGTCATGTGTGAATTTATTTAATTCAGGGGGGTACCCAAAGCATTGCACATTATTAGCATGTATTTGAGCTTTAGCATGAATAAGTGGGTACCCTCCAGTGCATTCAAGGAGATGTCATTGGCATTGCCTCAAGGTTTGGAACTCAGGACACACCTTCTTGTTATGAAAACATGGCAGCCAGCTAACTGGATTTTATATGGAAATTTAAGATTCTTTGAGGATATCTTGGAAATGGAGCACCAAAAACCTATTCTTTTTTTACATATGGAATATTTGATATATTTAAAATCGGATTCAAGGTGAGTTAAAACAATATTTTCAAAATTTCATTGAGAAAAAGTTGAGTGAATTTGGGGTGTTTCGTGACTGTGGCTCTCTATGGGAGATGTGTGTAGTGCAATGTAATACACAGTCATTTGTGGGTGGGGATATACCCACCCACAAATTTGATTTGTGTATCAGAACTCCTCAAATCGTTGAATGCACATGCTCGGTACATTGAACAACATTGCTTTCCTCCCTATTCCTAACTATGAATTATCCCCCAAGGCATTCAGTTGAATGTATTTCCTCCCTCATAGGAAAACTCATAGACTAGGAGTACATGCTCGGTGCGTCGTGCGTTTGCGTCGAGTATGAATTCAGCTTATAGTAGCTCGATGTATAGTTTATCTGAGTTGTTTTTCCTCGTTCGCGGGGTTTTCTTTCCGACGCTTGTTGTTTAGCCCTTCTGTGTATTGAATCACTTATATTTACGCACGTATTGGCAGAGCGTGATTTGTTGATTTCGATCGTTCACGCTCACGCTGTTGGCGCGCACATTAACGGTTAAGAATAAGAGTGGTGGTGGCGTACACCCAGTGTTCGATTTACCACCTGCACAAATGCAGGCGACTTTGGTTTTGTGAACATCGGAACCAATATCCGTGCTACCACGCCGGACATTGGATTTCCCCAGCCACTCTGTTACAACGCAAGTCTAATGGGAGCCGAAAATTCTTCCTAAAATCTCGCGATCCAAGAAAGCAAACAATCTGAGCTCGCGTAATCGGTAATAGATCCTATATTCAATTACACCTTACTTGATATTTTAAACATTGATTCTTACCTTCAAATCGAAGTTATTTTCCGAGAAATAAAGATGTGCCTGCTTTCTGAACATTGTTTATTTTCATTTTTATCGCGATAATTCCATAAAAATATAAATATTCATAAGTCTCTTCTGCAACATCGTACACATTTACATTGCTTCAATACTCACGAACGGAACAGACATTTTTGTAGTTTAAGAGACACATGCTAATTAGGTCATTTTGAGGTCGGATCAGAATTTCCGATAAATTAGCAGCCGACTCGATCGTAGCTCCAAGTTTTGGGCCAAAACACATGTTTTACGTTTGATAATTTGCCTACAAATGAATTTCAAGGTAGTCCTAAACCAGATGAACAAATAATTACTGTATGACTATTGACTATAATTTGGTGAGTACATTTATTTTTAGGAGGATAAATAAACACGTGTACAGTCAATTCCTATACGACGTTGTATGAGTTAGACTTGTAGTTCGTACGGAAAGGATAACTCATTGTTAGGATAAAACTCACTGTAAAAAAGAGTACATTTAATTCATTTTTCGTCGCAAAGCTAATGAAGTCGCACAACGAAAACAAACCTTTATGCCAGCTATGCATAATTAGCATGAGTCATCGGCATGTTCAGCTTTGCGCCGACTCAGTATAGCTTCCGTGTGACAGCATTAATTCATGATCACTGAATTTTGGTCGCGGAGTCTTCCGACTGTAAGCGGGATATACCTTCAGAAAATTTCATTTATCTTCGGAAAATGTTTATAATTGAATATTCATAGTTGTTGTGTGATGTCAGAAAACAATATGGCTTCCGATCTAAGCAAAAAAATTGTGAAAAAGGGTGGATTTTGACCAATTTTCAGCTCACTTTGTGAACGCAAATTATCAGTCAATGATATAAAAGAACATCTCTATGTGAGTCGCGATCATTGCAGCAGAGTGGCCATGCTACGGAAGCAGAAACCTGTAAATAATATGTTTGAAGAATTGTAAAATTCAAAATTTTGTTTGTGTGCAAGTTACTTTCATTTTGTGCAGATAGTTTTTTATATTGCCTGCACAAGTGCAGGTAACTTTATTTTTGTAAATCGAACACTGCGTACACCACACGATTTGAAATGAAAAACAACTTTGAGAGATAGTATAGCGCTGTGTCTCTTCTATCCAGTAGAAATAAAATGGTGATTGTCGGCGATCAAGTATTATTAATGGCTGAGCACCTCGGACTTGAGTCTTGAGTTCTGTAACTCCTATTGAAGCTTGAGGATGCTTGTCCAAGGAGTGTGCTATGATATTCGATTAACCGATATTTCGGTTTTAATCGGTTTTAGAAAAAAAACGATATTGCTATTATGGGTTTTTGCCAAAACCGAATTATCGGTATTATCGGTATTTGCTAAATAATCGATTTTGTTACGATGAAAAGTCAAATTCCCTGCCTGTTGGACGTCACATTTTGCTTTCTTGTCCACTGTAATATACTTCATTTGACATTTTATCAATAAATCGTCTATTTATGAACATTTTAAATGTTTCAAAAACATGTATTTCACCGATAAATTACGCCATTTTACTACATAATCGACCAGAAACATATGGATTTTACGGCTCTTGGAGATACGCTTTACACAAGGTAAATGCAATTCCTAGTGGCTGCATATTGTTTATGTAGTGTTTAAATGTCTTATGTCTATGGAGCAAAATTCAGAAATTCGGAAACCTTGATTCACTTGCCAGACTAAAATTGCATTTATCTCAAAAACCCACATGAAAATCCAAAAACTTATTTCACTTTATACTAGTTTCTGGGTTCCGTTTTATGTTTAGATGCAATAGAAATACTCGCTCACCCATTAATAAGTTGAAAAGTAGCAAATAGTATGCTAAAATTTGCCTGCAGAGTAGTCAATGGGGTGCAAAATTCGGCAACTTTGTTTCACTTACCCGACTAAAATTGCCTTTTTCTCATAAGTCCATATAAACATCTGTGCAATCCTTGCAATTTTAAATAGATTGTGAGTTCCGTTTTATGTTTAAATGCAATAGAAATGCTCGGTAAGCCATTAATATGCAGAAAAGTAGCACTAAATTTACAGCCTAAAGGTAATGTCCACCCATGACGAATAAAAATAAATGGGACTTCTGTGTTTATAGTTACGGTACTTAAAAACCGATTGGTTTTTGTAAACCGATTATCGGTTTTTCGATATCGTCAATACCGAAAAAACTTAGGTGCGAGTAAAAAGTCAATGGAAACTAAGGATTACCAGTAGAAACTGCCGACAGGCGTAATTCCCAAAGCACAGGCAAGGCCATACTCTGGAACTGTTTGACTGAAGCAGCTGACACAATTGGTGTTGGTAATTTATTCCATGGCACAGGGGGATGGTACGCACAAAGAATGAGTATCCATATATGTATTTACTCTTGATTGTATAAGCTGGTATGCGTAGATATTTGTATTTCGACCAAGGCGAGTAGTTGGAATGACACAGTTTGGAAATGGAATGTTAACAAAGTTGTTTGTAGAACATGGTACACTGCTGAACACAGCGCCTGATTTCTAAAGAGTCCCAGTTTAGATCTTGTAGCATTTGCGACACACTGGCATATCTTTCGTAATTGTTCATGACAAATCTCGCAGCCTGCCGTTGAACGGCTTCGAGAGAGTTGATTTGTCCATTAACATATGGGTTCCATGCTGACCAGGAGTATTCCAGTTTTGGACGTACAAGTGCTTGATATGCGTGGTCTTTTACAGCTGTAGGGCATGAAGCCAGGTTCCTTCTAAGCACTCCAAGTGTGCTGCGTGCGCTTGATGTTATATTTTGAATGTGATCTTTCCAGTCCAGTTTATTATTTATTGTAATTCCAAGATAATTTGTGTTTAAATGTCTCATTGATGTTTTTACCATCAACAGTGTATATATGATCTTTTGATATGGTCTTGCGAGTGATTTTAAGATATTCACATTTGGATGCGTTGAAGCACATTTGCCAATCAGCGGCCCACTTGAAGACTTTTTCGAGGTCTCTTTGAAATATAAGCTGGTCATTGGATGATTTGATTTCTCTGTATAATATGCTATCGTCAGCGAACAAATGAAGTGTGGAATTAACGTCAGATGCAATGTCATTAATATCCACATGTAGATTAGGAAAAGGGTTGGTCCAAGGACCAAACCCTGTGGAACTCCTGATGTAACTGGTTCCCATCCAGATATTGTCCTGTTTACTACAACACACTGTTAGCGTCCTGATAGAAAATCATTTATCCTTTGCAAAGTTTTACCTCGAATGCCATAATGATCTAATTTAATGGAAAGTCTGTGGTGAGGTACCTTGTCGAAGGCCTTACTAAAATCTAATAGTAATACATCTGTTTGGCCTAAAACACCAGTCCAGTCTTGCGTGGCTTGTAAAAGTTGGGTTTCACAAGACAATTTCTAACGAAATCCATGTTGGTTATCTATGATGATTTCATTATCAGCGAGATGTTTTGCTGTGTGAGACAGTATTATATGCTCCATTATTTTACAACATATGCTGGTCAAGCTAACTGGACGGTAGTTCTCTGGAGCCGATTTCGAGCCTTTTTTATAGATGCCTGTAACTAAAGCCTTTTTCCAATCCGAGGGCAGAGTACTAAGATTATACGACTGTTGGAAGATGAAATGAAGTATTGGTCCCAGCTCATTTGCGTAATCATGAAGGAATTTAGCTGGAATATTGTCCGGACCACTTGCTTTATGAGATTTTATATTGCGAAGTTGTTTGATGACACCATTGACGAAGGTCGGGAAGATTTCAAAGCTGAAACATCAGCTTTTTCAAAGATGAATATCTTTCTCTGTGGTATGTGTTTTAGTTTCTGTGTCATATCTACATCACAAGTGGTGATCACAAAGCATGAGTCTAGATATTAGAGACAATGTTTTGGTTGTTGGTACATATCAGATCAAGTGTGTTTTGTGATGCAGGGTGAGTAACTTTTGTAACAAGCTAAACAAGTGATAAATCACCGATAATCTCCAGTGCTCTAGTGTGGAGGCCTTTACGTTTGCTTCCAGGATTGACTGTGTTGGAATCCCAGTTAATATTAAAATCTCCGCAAAGAAGGATATTTTCATGCTTGACATTTCTAAGTTGTACTCTCGATAGGATTTTATTAACGCTCTCCTGCATATTATCCATTGGTTCAATTCCTCCATCGGGAGGGTGATAAAAGCTACCCAGGTGCAATTTTTTAGCACCTTCAAATTCTACTGTCGACCAAGTACATGTAAGCTCACAGTCAGAGTCAAATTCTGGTTTATCAATAACAATGAGGTTTTCTTTTGTAGCAATAAAGACGCCACCGCCATTTTTGTTCCTGTCTTTGCGCCTAACATTATAACAAGATGGAAAGATTGAGTAGGTTGGCATATCAGAGTTGAGCTTTGATTCGCAACCAATTATGACATCAGGTATGAAATGCTACCCTGCGGCTAGGCCAATGGAGGCCATCACAATTTATTATCATTATCTTGAGTTTTTTGCTCTTTAGTTTGACATTAGAATCTTTCTTCTTGACAGGAGTCGATGTCTGAGTTGGTTCAAATTCAGACTCGGAAGTGTCGGCTAAGGCTTCAAATGAGTTGGTCGTTTCAATAAGCGTGCAATCAAATAATCCGGTAGAGAAATTTGGGAAACCACACTGTATGCACATCCAAGTGAGGTTTGAGTTATTACAATATGTATCAAAATTGTGATCAGACATCTCAGTACAATTAATGTGGAACCAGGTGGAACACGAGTCACAACAAATACTTTTTTGTCCATTTCTAACCTCTCTACTGCAAGTGCCGCAGGGGTATTTCACGGTCTTGGATTTTGGTCCAGGATTTAACTCAACCTGACCGCTCATAAAAAGAGCAAGGCTTATGGTTTGTTTAGTTGACAGAGATTTATGTATGAGTCCTTTCCTGTAGAATCAATTAGGTTTAGAGAACAAAGCGATTGATAGCGCATGTTTAAGCCATGATTTTTGTAATGTACGATGATAAGTATGATCTGAAACTCTGGTACTGGAGAAAGCAGAGGTATCCTGGACGGCATACCAAATAAAAGAACTTCCTTCATAATCATTAGTTTTACTATAACTGTTATTGACAATACTGTAGTTATTACTATCTAGCAAGCCTCGGTGTGAGTCTATAAAACAAACCTATGTTGTAGTTCGGGCCTGCGTAAAAGATACAGTATAAGATGATGATGTATACAACGACAAGCGTGGATATTAAACAAAGTCTAGACATGGTTGGAAGAGGCTAGGATAGTTTGCTTAAGCATGCACATTGAATTTAAGAAGGTGTGTGTCCATTAGTTAACAGTCAAATCACTGATATCTACAATGTGCACTACTGCGGACTAGCATGACTGGCGCTGCAATCACTGGCAATGATGGTGTAGTTTGGGACCCTGTTCATAATTTATGCGTCTATCAAAATTCAAATGCATCCCCTGCCCCCACTACCCGGGCATAGCTGGGACCGTAATATTGAAATTTGTAATGGCCCCATTAGAGCAAGGCGGGAGACACTTTTCTGTTATGGCCCCGTTCAGTCCCCGCTGCTTGACCCCGGGTATGCCCAGCCAAACTGTTGTGATTATGGATTTTACTTTGCTCTGACAAAATATTTGTATGACTTGCATTTTGCTAAATTTGTATCAGTATGATGTTGATCCCCAGCCATATTCAGTTCCTGTCCTTAAAAACAACATAACAAGGTAGTTTTTCTGGCCCATTTTAGTAGCAAAACGTCCCCTCATACGCCCTGGGTATGCCCAGGGTATGCGGGGACGTAGTTTTCTATCAATCCCCGGTCAGATCTCTGCCTACTTTCCTGCTATGCCCAGGCACCGGGGAGCCGGGGATGATTTTGATAGCTGCATTAAGGAACAAAACGGCTTCTATTGTTTTAAAATACAAATCAAAAATAAAATAATTCTAAATTGTCAAGGTTTTCAATAAACCCCCTTATCAAGTTTATCCATCAAGCTAAACTTACCATTAAGAGCGATTTTACCTACCCTTCATTTTTACGTCCAAAAGTCTGACTTCTGCGATTGTCTCCATTTGTGTGTAATTGATCACCGCGTAATTTAACGCAATATTCAACCAACCAGAGATCCCATTAAGATCCTGGCGCGGCGCAATGAATATCAACCATCGAGTGTTTCACGGTAGTGTGCAATCATCAAAAATGGCTGATCACAGCTTTCAAAATCTCACTCTTTTATGAAAACTCAGCAATCTTTCAGACATGAAACAACATTTTGGATCAAGCAAGCATTTTTAGCGGTGTTTGAAGACAAAAAACCTTGACAAAAATTGGCAATTTTAGTACTTTTTGCGATTTGCTTTAACCTTGTTGTTCTACTCCATATAATTTCCCTATTTATTCGAAGCCCTGCCGTCCCTCAGAAATATTAACCGTGTTGTCTAGATAACATTTTAACCATGTTAGCTTAATAAGTGACTTTTGTTCCTTATTATGAACAGGGTCCTAAACTACACCATTACCAGCTTACTCTCTCAGCGCATATCACCTTCATCTGTATCTGTATCCGTTGAGTCGGTAAAATACCTATTGGTATATACTGAATTACACCAACTGCATCACCTTGTTTAGACTTTTGCCAAGGAAACTCAACTTGGTACTTGGTACAAAGTAAGCTGAAGGAAACTTATCTTTAACAGGGCTCCAACATTGTTTTAATAATTCAGTTTTGAATGCAGGAGGGGTGCCGTAATGTGGTGCTAGTGATCTCGCCTCGCACGCATCAGGCCCAGGTTCGATTCTGGCTGGGCAGTTATTCTAGATCAACTCCGCTCCTCACATGAGGTATTTAGAGTTGGATAAATATTTCATGAGAGATCGTCGTCCTTCTGAGGGGACGTAAAGCCGTCGGTCCCATGTACAGAAGAGTAATACCTGTACATATAATCGCAGCCAGTATTGTAAAGAGTAGGGTATTCTACCCCTGACTGTTCCCAACCCTGTTTCGGTCAATTTTTGGACTTCAAAAATCTGCCTGTGCATTATATCCTTAAGCATATTAGGTTGTACAATATTGGACGAAGGAAAGAATAAAAGAAAGGAAGACCGGAGTACCCAGAGAAAATCCTGCGGAAGCGAGCATTGACTGAAATCCAAACAAATGTACATAAAGCGCCGGGCGCGGGACTCGAACCCGGGACCTCATTGGTGCAAGGTGAGGGAACTGAACTTTGTGAACTCTGTGACAGGGAATTTGGCAGCTTATACCTAACATTAGGGCTAACGTTCCGGAATTTGTAACGCACCTTACGGTTACATGTGACAATGTTGTCTTGATTACTTCATGTCATTCACTTCTTCAAAATCGCTTCAGCCAATTCAGAGTAGTTAAAAAAAAATATTTGAACAATTAAAAAACCCTCTTATTTTTTTTTCAAATTTTATTTACATGGCCACAAAATGATGGCCAAATAGATATATAATCATCCACATGTACATTGTTCTTTACAGATTTTCTACATCAAAACAAACTCTGACGTGGGTACATGACTCATTCTTTTCAAGGTAAGCGATTCTCTGCCAAGTAAAAATGCAGTATGTGTAATTGTAGTTATATTGCAAGTTACTTCTTTTCACTTGGAGAAATCCTGCTCAAATTAGCAGATGATCAACTGTTTTGCACAATTTAAGGCAGTATCTGCTATATCAAACATACGAATACGCCATAATAAGAACATCCCAACTCCAATAGCTCCCTTCTGTTAATTATATTTATAAAAATATAAATGCATACAAATTTATAAAAATGCTTTCACATCACTAAAATAGCATTTCCATGTCAATATCCTAATCATATTGTCACTTTTGACCTTGTAGTTGACTTGTTTAGACATTGTTAATAATCGTTATCGTACATAGTTGCTATATTTAAACAGCCATTACAAGAACATCCCAACTCCATGAGCTCCCCTCTGCAACTATATATGCTAGGAAAATTATCTAACAATGTCTAACAAAGTCAACTACAAGGTCAAATGTTGCACTATGATTGGGATAAAGACATGGAAATGCTTTCAAGTGATTTGAAAGCATTTTCAGAGATTTGTATGCATTTATTTTACATAACTTAACAGAAGGGAGCTATTGGAGTCGGGATGTTCTTATTGTGGCGTATTCATATGTACATACAACTTTCTAGCATGGAATTGGATTGTGAAATTGCATATATATGCTTAATGGGAGTATCTGATATGCTTTATGTATGCACATTTTTACTTTGTAGTGCAGAATTCTCTGGGAGATGAAGTTTGGTAAGGTTTCAGATGGTGTTTTAAGTACTTCCCATAATTCCATTCTAAATTTGAAATCAATAGCTCAAAACAGCCCACAGTGAGATCAATTTCCCATTGACATGTACAGCAATATGCATGATTTAAATAGATAACTGATATAGCATAGTTCATTTATTAGTCAAGCGACCAGTAAATTAAAGTTACCTTGAGAAATGCCACACTACTAGCTTTATGAATATGTAAACAAATCTCTGAGAGCTTGATGTTTTCACACCCATAATACATTGTGATTTAGCAAGAAATTCATCAACTTACCATTGAAATATATACAATGTAGTAGTGGTAATTTGACCTTGCTGAACATTCCTTTATGCTTACTGAGCTGTTACAGTGTATAAAAGGAGCTTGGTCCGATTTTTCAAGATAAAGTTTTCAATGTCATATGAAAGATGACCACTCAAAAGATTTAAGTTTCAAATTTCAGCTCATTCAGTCTAACCGTTTTGATTTTATGGGCAATTTTGTATTTCAGAGCCGCCTATACGTTACTGTGTAAAATTAATTATGGTTACCATAATTGGCCACATTTTTATGTATATCTCCAGAAAGAAATATAATTTAGCCGTGAAATTTCACATGGATTATGAGAAAAATATTTGCAACATTTTCGTACCAAAATCTCAAAAAGTTTGAAAAAAAGTTGAGGCAATCGGACCATGCTCCTTTAAATAAGTATGAATTAAATCTTGACAACCAGAAAAATACACTCACTGAGCAGAGAACCAACGTTGCGGGTGATACCATCACCCTTTAGCTAGATTGTGTGTTACAGTGTATTGTGGGAAGACCTTAAATCGGCCTCTGGTAAGGTATACTCTATAAACCTTGAACTATACAGCAAGCAGGCGTTTAAAAACACACACATATAAACCAATATGACCATACGGGGAAAAAAATTAGTTTGTATTCTTCGTATCATAACAACATACCCAATCTTCAAATAAACTCATTGTTCAAGGTTTGTCCATGTGGTAGCAACAAAATTAGCCAAAAATGATATCATGATTGATTCATGTACAAAATATATTAGAAATTGAATACAGTGATTTGGCCTTAATTCTCCCATGCTAGAAGGTTGTATGTACATACCTTTGATAGAGTAGATACTGCCTCTAGTTATGAGAGAGAATTGATTGGTAAAAGGAAGTAGCTTGCAATTTATCTGCAATACACATACAGCATTTTTACTTAGTGGGGCAGTTTGATTGCATTGTCTCCAATTTACGTACTGTATCTAGGGGCTTTCATTTTCCAAAAAAGGGTGGGGGCTTATATTGAATTAATAAATTGAATGGTTTTTTTTTTGAAAATTTTTTTAGACCTATTTTCATGGACATTTATTGGAACGGGGCATCTATTAGGTAAAAAAAAAACTCTGTCTCAGGTTCCTTAGGCCCAAAACCCTAAGAACTATGCATTTTTTTTTAGTCAAAAAGGCTATGCTCCATGGAAATATTTTTTTATTACGTTTTTAGGTCACTATTTTTTTTCGGCCTCTTTGCGGCCGAATTTTTTTCCTTTTTTTTTATCTCGATGTAAGAAAAAAATAAAAAGCAAAAAATCTCCCAAAAACATTAAAAAAAACCCAGAAATGTGTTAAAATTCGAATTTTTAACCCTATGTGCGCAGGAAGCTGAGACAGAGTTCTTTTTTCTTTGGCCTTAGAAAAAATATGTTATGTTATGTTGTACTGATTGTAATGAATTATCTGGTAATTGATGTTCATTTTTTTTTTATATAGTTTACTCAGTGGACGAATATCGTCAGTCAAAGATGAAACTGGTGCAGTAAGTAGAAATCTTGGACCAAGTATACTTGGGTTGCACCCGCTATTCCGACAATGCGCTAGTCCGATAATGCCCTAGTCCGACTACTCAATTTTCCTATACCTTAGAGGTGTACTAGTTTGAAAATGAAAACCACTGCGCTAGTCCGAAAATACAATGCATCAGTCCGAAAATGAAAACCACTGCGCTAGTCCGAAAATACAATGCATCAGTCCGAAAATGAAAACCACTGCGCTAGTCCCAATTTTTAAATGAAAATACACTGCGCAGTGTTTTACAGATTTGGACTAGCGCCGTGTATTTCATTTCCGGACTAGCGCAGTGTCGGACTAGCGCATTGTTGGACTAGCGCCGTGTATTTCATTTTTGGACTAGCGCAGTGTCGTACTAGCGCATTGTCGGACTAGCGCATTGTTGGACTAGGGAAGTGTACTCGTATACATTAGGTCCCATCCAAAATTTTAGAGTTAGGGTTTAAGGTTCGGGTATGTTTAGGGTTAAATACCTCTTCCGAAATCTGCCTTGGCCTGTAATTTAAAAGCATTTTCAGTAGTTCGGCATATCGAGATATATATTTTTAAAACATCGATATCGCTGATATTAGATTTCAAAGGGTATTGATATATTAGTTTTGTCGATATTTTGAAAAAAAGTTCGATAGGGCTTATATCGGCATATAATATTTTAAAGTTAATGATATATTTGACTTGTTGATATTTTTGAAAATAATATTGATGTATCGGTTGCGTGACTTTAAATTCGATGGCAAATATTTGGTGACGTCACGACCAAATGTTTGGTAGGGAATATTTTGTTTGGAGGCCGACTATGGTTCGGCCTTAATAGTAAGTAAAAAATGAAAAAAAAAAAAAATTTCCATTGTTGAGATGGATTTATTGTAATAAAGTTCAAAGTAATGCATGAAAAACAAAGTGTGACCGCATCTTGTCGTTGTAAATATAATGCGGAAAGTCTGTCAACTGTAACGAGTGACCTTAGTTCAAATAAGCTCCGCCCAGCTGGAAACTACCTCAACCAATTAGCATTCAGTATTTGATTGACACTATTGTATGACAATCTCGTAATTGGTTTGGTCTTTGTGTGACCAGAAAGTAATGCAACACGATTGTAATAAATAATTGCAAAAAGTAAGTCTGACTGCATGTCGTAATTAATTATGACAAACAAATTATTGTAGTAAATCCGACCTCGTAATTCGTCTGACCCTGGCCTTAAACTCATATTTTCTGTTTGTTTAAATTTGTTCTTTTAGATATTTATTGACAGAGATCCAACTGCGTTTGGACACATTTTGAATTATTTACGAACCAAAGAACTCAATTTACATGGAGTGGATACAGAGTCATTACGACATGAAGCAGAATTCTATGGTATAGGACCATTAGGTAAGGGATTTATTTAACAGATGGCAGTGGGTGGGGAGGGAGGGAAGGTAATTGGGGGAATATCTACATACCAAAGACCTTAATTTACATGGAGTGGATTCGGAGTCATTATGACTTGGAGCAGAAATCTATACATAGGACCTCAAGGTAAGAGATTTATTTAACAGATGGCAGGGGGTGGGGAGGGAGGGAAGGTAATTGGGGGAATACCTACATACCAAAGACCTTAATTTACATGGTGTGGATCCGGAGTCATTATGACTTGGAGCAGAAATATATGGTATAGGACCATTAGGTAAGAAATTCAAAGAATGGTGTGTATGGGAAAGGGATTGTGGATTCTGAGGGAGGGGATTATTTAAGTATAGTACCGAAGAATTTAATTGATAGGGAATGAATACAGAATTTTCAAGATATAAAGCAGAATTCTATGGTATAGGACCATTAGGTAAGAAATTCAAAGAATGATGTGTATGGGTGTGTGGTTGTGGATTCGGAGGGAGGGGATTATTAATCTGCCGCAATTGGCGGCAGAGTTCTGTTTTTGACCGGTTTCTTCTTTCTTCTGGCAACACTTCAACAGCTTATATCTCTGGAACGCAATGCCCGATTTGAACCATTATTTCGTTCTGAGCTGTCCGATTTCCAAAAAAAATTTGTGTGTAGCCTTCTAACCGGGAAGGTAGATAAGACTTAATCAGAGCTTCAGTAAAGAATTATGTGTATCTTGTTATGTTTTCAGTAAAGAAATTAACATTATGTGAAGACTTGGAGAGGTCTACATGTGGCACTGTGTTGTTCCAAGGCTACCTGGCACCACCGCGTAAGTTAGCATAATCTACATTATTTCATCATGTGAGTGAGAAAGTCGTATCTGCCATTTGTCATAAGTTTGGATTGCACACGGTCTAATCTCCAATCTTGGGTCAGTGGCTCTTGAAATGGTTCTTCAAGTGACACAGTTGCCTGAAGAACCATTTCAAGAACCGCTGACATAAGACAGGGAATTTTTGAGGGATTTTTCACATTCTTGTGACAAAGTATAAAATAAAAATAACTTAGGGCAGCCATTGCAGATACAACTTTCTTGCACTCACATGACGATTTTATATTAGCAAAATGTATGTATTTTAAGTGTGTCTGTCGTGATGGTCCCACAAAAGGAAACTAAAACTTTAACTCCATGACAAAACCAGTTATCAAGAAACGCGTAATACTTATGCATAGTTGCACATGGCTTCGTCAGATACACCCTGGATATTTACTTTGAAGGAAATTTGATGTTTCCTTCATTTAATGATTTCAGAAGTTGTCATAGTTATCTGATAATGACCGTGCAGTTTTTTTGTAAACAAGAAATAATCTTATTACCTTGGATTGCGCTATTACGCAGAATATTGATAGCGCTTGGATGTCCGGGGCTAGATAAACAACCGACAGATACATAACATTTGGATTTGGTTGCCGAGGTATAGAATTTATTGCTTTACTTTGATTGGTTGCTTAAAATGCCAAATTATGATTTTGTTTCAGCTTTCCCAGCCAGACCAGATAGACCGGCAGCAGACCACAGATACAGTATTTCCAGTGAGGCAGAATTGAGGCCTAAACCTGTTGCTAGAGGACCTCTTAATAATAGAGAACAAAGGCCAGTGTCGGCTGTAGAACCGAGGCATTTCAAATCAGATTTAGACATTCCATTAGGTGAGTGTATACAGTAACAGTATTGCTAGTGAGGCAGAATTGAGGCCCAAACTATTGGCTAGAGGACCTCTTAATAATAGAGAACAGAGGCCAGTGTCGGCTGTTAAACCTAGGCATTTCAAATCAGATTTAGACATTCCATTAGGTGAGTGTTGCCATTTATACAGTAACAGTATTGCCAGTGAGGCAGAATTGAGGCCCAAACCAGTGGCTAGAGGACCTCTTAACAATAGAGAACAAAGGCCAGTGTCGGCTGTTGAAACCTAGGCATTACAAATCAGATTTAGACATTCCATTAGGTAAGTGTTGCCATTTCTACAGTAAGATAATTGCCAGTGAGGCAGAATTGAGGCCCAAACCAGTGGCTAGAGGACCTCTTAATAATAGAGAACAGAGGCCAGTGTCGGCTGTTGAACCTAGGCATTTCAAATCAGATTTAGACATTCCATTAGGTAAGTGTTGCCATTTATACAGTAACAGTATTGCTAGTGAGGCAGAATTGAGGCCCAAACTATTGGCTAGAGGACCTCTTAATAATAGAGAACAGAGGCCAGTGTCGGCTGTTAAACCTAGGCATTTCAAAT
>JXSR01S024921.1:13258-37676 GCA_000969725.1 Ophiothrix spiculata
AACTTTAAGCTCTTTGTTCAAAAGTTATGGTACAAAATAAATTTGCAAAAATGCAATAATGAGTGATGTGCTTTCCCCCCTTAACAGAAACAGATTTATAAAGTTTTCAACCAAATTTTGAAAAATTTTCAGCTCCAATAGTCGTTTTTATGAGGAAAAAAGCAGTTCCAGAGATACGATTTGAAAAAAAAATCAGTTCCATTGACCCTATTTTTGACCAAAAGACTCTATTTTGGATATCGTGTGTGGCACATAGGCATGGCAACAGATTAGTCCTATATGATTAGCACCAGTCATGAAAGTTACATTTGAAATTTGAACAAATTGTTATAGTGCATTCAAGGATGTTGTGAATATCTTCTTTGCAAAGTTTCACCTAATGATCATTTTTTAAAATTTTTGAATTAATATTTTTCAATAAAAACAAGCAATTTTGCCTGTCCTCGGCAGTCCTCGACACCGAGGACCAAGGACTTAGAGGTCCGAGGCCAAGGCCAAGGCCAAGGACTTCATGTCCGAGGCCAAGGCCTTCATGTCCGAGGACCAAGGACTTCAAAAAATGTCATTAAGGACTCCTCGAGGCCAAGGCCTGGCCTCGAGGACTACAACACTGGTTAGGTCCCCCCCTAAAAGTGTTATTTTCCAAAATTTCACTTAGCCCAGGACTAAGGTGAGTTCTGTTTTGTGTATATGGACCAGCGTGTCCAGTTTTGGGTCAGTAGTTCTTGACATTTGTCTTCAGGTGTCAGTACCATTTCAAGTTCAAGATCTTTAGACATATAGGAGACAAATTTCTAGGTTATTGTTCCACTCCAGTGACAAAGTGTTAAGTAATAAAACACATGATATTTATTGCAGATACCACTTCTATGCATTCACATGACAATTTTTTCTAGCATCATATTATCTTGCCACTTGCATATTTTCAAAGAATTTAGATTTACTGCGTTGTATGATAAATTTGTCACTTTATTTTGCCTTTGGCTTCTTACAATATTATTTTCCCATATTATATCACTGCTCATCTAATAACTTATCTTGAATTATTTTATTCCATTTCCAGGAGATTAAAGGAGAGGGCAAATCTCAGGGCCTGATATCTACCATGTTATCATTTGTGAGTTATGGCTCAAGCCTCCCTAGCTTAATGGAAAAACCAAGTAGTACCACGCCATGGTTAGCTTATGGAATATTATCAGCTGAAACCCAGTACCTTGAGGAGTTGAATCTGTTGCGAGCAGTGTCAGCAGAAATGGCTGATGATCCGGACATGAACCCTGATGCTGCGCTCAAGGTATATTATCAATTAAATTGTAGAAAATAATCAACTTCCACCCTTTCCCACATTCAGGACATCAAACATACGTGACTCACTCTGATATGAATCATTAATAATCTGACAAAGAGAATCCGATTCTGCTGCAGAATATGCTGAATCTTCATGATGTATGAGGATCTGTTGTAATATATAGCCACAAATTGTGAAAACTGACAATCGGGGTCAGTAGGGCTATCTGGTCAAAGAACATGCACTTTTGTTCAAGAAATAGTAATCTGTGGTGAAATTAGCCAGTGTTTCATTCAGAGTCCATCAATTTAATTTTAAAATATTGTTATCATAAAGCTTTTTTTTGGGGTGGGGTGGGAGAAAGAGCACCAGTGGGAATGTGTGACCCCAAACTTTATGATAAAAATATGTTTAGGGGGGAGCACTTTTTGCCAGTGGGAATGTGTGACCCCAATTTTAGATCTATAGAAGGAGCTTGGGAACAGCTAGAGGATTGATTCAGTAAAGGGAGTTATGAAGTTAACTTTGAGAGCTAACTTTGGGTGCAGTTTGATTTTCTTAGCGAAAGATTTCTGCAGTTTGACTTGAAATGGGGAACTAAACTTTCAAACAAATAGATTAGGAACTTAAGGTTGAAGTGAGATTGTAGAGAGCAGTAAACAAACATGGTGAGAAATTGTGGATTTTGAAGGTAGTACATCACCATACTGACTTCCTAGGCTGGTGCATCCACAGGCCATGGGGAAAGGATGCATTTTAATCCTGATTACCCTGCCCTATTTTGATGATTTTAGTGTGAAAAGACTCTCCATGAATTGTACCATATATTAGAGTAGTAAAATAGTAGTCAATCAAGGCAAGTCATATACTATTGTACAGAGGAAGGGCCTAGTTTCATTTTGAGACACAACAAAACAAACTATAAGTAGTGAATGTTAATGAAGTTGATGTAAAAATTCTTACATGGTAATCTAAATATTCATTCATAAATGGTGCATAGGATAATGGATTGAACTATTAGTATCGCTGCAAAGTGGGGAAGCATCTCACTTGTTCCTTTTGGAACAAAATTTTGGGGCCGAGTAAATTAGGCTTATACTACAGAGAGGCATTACACCTTTTAGTATAATGTCCACCATATCAAACATTTGTTTCTTCTCACAGAGAGCATGTAGTAAGCTTCATCTTCAGTTCAGTATTCCATTGTACCGTCTGCCAGTGTACCGTTGGGCCCAGCAAGCATTAGATACCCCTATGGACCATCCATTACTACCTGTCCTATGGCAGCAATTCTTTACTCAATTCTTACATAGATGTTTTAGCTCAGGGTAAGTTTATTAGAGACCCTTTAACTTGGTATGAGAATATGTATACTTTAGGTCCCATCAAAAACTTGACGCTTAGTATGACCCGACTCCAACTCTCTAACCATGACCCAACCCTAACCCTAAGCATACCCTAACCCTAACCCTGAGCATACCTGTAGTGTCCAGTAAATGAACTGGCAACCCATGTCTCCCCATCTTCTATACACGTGGGTGCCACGTAGTAGGACATTCCATAATAGACCATGGGCGGTATAAGACCGCGTAGCATAGCCTAATAGTAAAGTAGTATACAACATATAAACTGTGTGTCTGTGTGATTACTTCAGTATATTACTATACCCTAACCCAAACAGTTTGGATGGGATCTAAAGTATGCGTGTCCTTGGTAAGATTTTTTTCGTTTGAAGTTACTACATTATTGCTGCAAACATAGATTAGATATAAGTATAAGTATAATTTATTTCTTCCACAAATGCAAAGTTACAAAATAAACACATGAAAAGATTCAATATATTATTTAACTGTACATTTAACATTGTGGAGGAGAACTGAGAAATAAGCATAAAGCCTGTCAAAGTCCCAGACTCCAGATATATAAATTAAATAAGAACTACATAATGAGTGAACCCTGTCCTTTCTATCCACAATGCGATGGCCACAGAGAAGAAGGGGAGGACAGGATGTTTCATTATGTTGATAAATTGATTACAATGAATTATCAGAAAAAAGATATATAGCCATGATATTAATGCAAAAACCATCCTTTCAATCCACAATGCGATGGCCACAGAGTAGAAAGGAAGGACAGAATACAGAGAATAATCTAGGCATTCAAAATAATATTATACTGTGAATATAAAAAAGTACAGATAGGAAACAAGGACTATTTTCACTCTAAAAAATCGGCTAAGTTAGTGCCACGCCTGAACCGAATCCGTTCTGTGCCCTGGTCGCGTGCTACAATTACTTGACTACAACGCAATAGACATGTTACTTTTTTCAGCCAAATTGTGTGTATACAAGAGATAACGCTTGACTGACTCAATAGCCGCATACATGGGCGTCATTTCAGGGGGGACAGGGGGACACGTCCCCCCACGTTTTGAACGGTGGGGGACACAATATCAAATGTCCCCCCACGGTTTTTATTTATTTGCAAATTTCTTCACATTACCCACACCCTTAAAATGCAAAAAAACGATAGGGCTTCAGGGGGCGAATGAAGCCCTATCGAAGCCCCCTGACCCCACCAAGGGGCTCTGCCCCCTGGACTCCCCCACACTTCCAAAATGAAATGACGCCCATGGCCGCATAGTCACTCAAAGTGTCAATCCTTTGCTGGAGTATAGCTGCAACATTCATGAGAAATAAGTTTTGTATCCATATATCTATCTGTAGTATGTCAAGAAGATAGCTTTTGACCTGTTATAGAAATTGAAAAACTTGTTTTCATCGTACAAAATGCCGGGTAAGCATTGAAGGATTTACAAAATAAACACTCGATAGTTCTTATGATTATATATCTATTGCAGGAATGTACAGAGATTTGGTGTTGGAGAACGTTACTTTGAAAGCATGACAAACAATTCATTCCGAATGAAGCTAAAAAGACGGCTTCGTGACACCGCAGACTACCACCATAATGCTAGCAACAAAATACCAACATCCAAAAGTAACAGTTCATTAGCAGCATCCACACCCCAGTCTGAGACTGCCCCAGCCTCCCATGATGCAACTGGTGCTGGGGAAGCTGGGAGTGCAACAGGAGGGTCTGAGGTAGAGACGGTGTTTGAAGGGGAACCTGAAATGCATCAAAAATTAGTGAAGTAAGTATTTTGGGTCATTTTTGCTATAATGTCCTGCAGAAGTAGGGTATATCATGAAAAGAACTTTAAATAGAGAAGCGATACTTGCCATCATGTTCAGAGTTATTATACCTCAGGATATATTCGGAGATTGGACTGATATCCAGGCCAGGCAGATTGCGTAAATCTTCACTTGTTGCATATACAGTGTGTACATTTTGTTTCATGCGTATCTGCGTTTTAAGCAGCATCTGTTGCGACTTGCTCAGATCAAGGTACATCAATTTTCCACTAATCCATTTCAAAGACTCGAAGTATGGCACGTGGTGCCGTAAAATGCCCAGAGGTACAGTAACTCTTGGCATTTTATGGCACGTGGTGCCGTAAAATGCCCAGAGGTACAGTAACTCTTGGCATTTTATGGCACGTGGTACCGTAAAAGGTACAGTAACTCGCCCTCGATGACAGACAATCCAAGATGGCCGCCATCCCAATAATTCACACAGCTGTCAAATCAAAATGGCAGTGAGTACGCTTTTCCTTTAAAGCTTCTTTGATCAGCACAAGTTTAGTTGCCTCTAATTATCAACCTTCTAATTTCTCTCCTAGATTGTACCAGACATATCTCCTGTGGGTTCAGGAAACTCTGCTACATGATCCAAGTCTTTACCTTCCTTCACTGCCAGAACAATACGATGCAGAGAGTCTAGCCAAAATATTCAATGGAGACCAGGTAATTACAATATGCTTAATTCATAGGCTTAAGGCTTTGGATCCTTGGTGGCCAAAATTGCTGTGTGTAAAATCACATCTAAGCAAAAAAACTAAAGAAGACCTAAGGACCAAAGTTGGTATACACCTTGATTTGAGGAAATACCTTTTGGGCATCTTAGGCTCAATGACCAAAATGGCTGCATATAAAATCACTTATAGAAAAAACAACAACAAACACTGAAGCCAAGAACAACTATTATTTCACAGATTTCCAATGTTTCTTTTTTCACAGTTTGAGGCCCATGGGCCTTGTGTGATTACCAGAGCCAGGTATAGATCTTCTAGGGTAGTCTGGTTATTTCTTGGTATAATCTTTAGTTTAAATTCCCTTGTTGTTCTTGTTTTGTCTCAAGGATTTATGGATGGACTATGTGGATCTTGACAGAGTTAGCCATGATCTGTCGTTATTAGTCAAAGACTGGATGGCACTTGTTAAACCATCTAACACTGAATCAGTTGCATTGATACAACCACTGACATCGGAACAACATTTACTAGGGACAGGTGAGTAAATGGATTCCAATAAATTCATGATATTGTTTTAAGAAAATCTGTTTAAAGAAAATTATGGATAAGGTCTGAAATAATTTTCTTGTTAAGATGAAAGTGAAGCCAAAAGATCTTGTTGAATGATTAAAAGTGACACTGTAGGAATAAAATTATACAAATATAGCATAACTTTAAAAAAAAAACATTGTAGTGTACATCTATTCTCTATAAATCTTGGAAGTATGCAGTAAGCAATCAAACTCTGTTACAAGATCCATAGCATATCCCTTGTTTTCTACAATGTTATGAACTGGTGGTTTTGTGCTGTGTAAGAGATAAGTAATGATTGATTGTGTTTAATTAAGACCAAATCCCTGCAAATGAATATTTTTGTACATGAATCCTTCATGATTTTGGTGTTATATTTGGCTAATTTTGTTGCTTCCACATGGACAAAAGTTCATTTGAATATTCAGCAAGATTGGGTACGTGGTTATGATTCTAAAAATACGGACTAATTTACTTCCGCGTATGGTCATATTGGTTTATATGTGTTAATCAGCTGCTTGCTGATTACTTTAAGGTTTATAGAGTTCAGATAGCAGTTTTCAATATTCTTGAAACTTTGTTTTTCTCAGCCACCAGTAGAATTCTAGATAGACTAAGTAGATATGAGAAGCCGAAGCCAGCACCAGATATAGTAGAGCTGAGAGCACCAGTACCTGATGTACCCGCAGAGCTCCTGGTTAACAATCATGCTATGGCTGCATTTGTGCAAGATGATGTCATGGAACTTGTCAATTATGCAAAGTAAGTAATTCATCAATTATGCAAATTAAGTGGACACAATTTGTATCAAGTTGAAGCTAACAGATTGATATGCCAGTGTGGAACTGCCCACTCGGAAGGATTGAACTAAAATACCATTTATAGTTTAATAACTGCGTATTACTTGACGCAAGTGAAATTGTATAACAAGTTGGAGTTGTCCACGCTCAAGAGGCAAAGCCAAATGAGTTTGACAACTTCACCAGAAGGTGCATTATTTCATGAGCGCCAAGTAAAAATCAGTTATTAATCGAATTCACAAGGAAGATTATATAAAATCTAATTGTGAAGGAATGATATAAACATAATGACTTTGTTTGTTTGTTGTTTTTACTAAACATAGGACGATGAATAGTTGTATGTTCTATCTTCATTTACCTTTCCTTTAAATGAAACTTGCTATACACGCGTGAGAATGTTATGCGCACACGAACATGGAATTGCACAACGCACTGCGATATTATGAAACAAGAGTAGTACACATATGTTTGTTCCATGCAGTAACCCTTCCTTCCCAAAAATGAACCACCAAATGAAAATTTGATCACTTTTACATACTTGCCAACTGTTCCTATTTAAGAGGAACGGTCCTGTTTTTGGCATAAGAAAAAGGTAATTTTTACCAATCCGTTCCTCTTTTTGTAAAACTCACCTTATAGTAAAGTATAGGAAAATGGGAAATGTTCCTCTTTTTGGACAAAAATGTGCCAGTTTGTCCCTCTTTCCAGTTTTCAAATGTTGGCAAGTATGCTTTTATAAGGAATAAAATATTTCTTCATCGCCCCAATTTCCCATTTTAAGATGTTAAGAGATGGTCTCCTCACTGCAATTATGTAAAGGACTAATGACATCTTTCATGCGATTAGATATCCTGAAAATGCACACATTGCGTTTAGAATCATTTAAAAGCAACTTATATTGAGAAGAGTCCGCAATTTTTGTTGCTAATAAGATGTTGTTTTACCCAAAATAGTGTTGAAAGTTCATATCATATGGTTTGTAAGCAATAAAATTTTTCAGTAAAATAAAATATATTTTTCCCTTCCTTCCATCCCAAAATTTTCAAAACATTACAAGAAACAATTTATTTTACTTGGCCTAGATTAAAAATATGTAATCGACGCTAGAAAATGATCACCTTGAGCGCTTTCAAAATGTAGCACTAATTCCTGTTCACTCTGATATGTAATAGTGAATTGTGATACTACTCAGTATGATGAGTTATTTGTCGTTGACAGACAAGTGACTTACATTATAGTTGTCTCTAATACAATAATGAGTCATAAATTAAGCGAAGTTGAAAGCACCCATGGTCTTTGAGTAGGACACATCCCGGGAGGGGTACTTAGTACAAAAGAAATTACGGGGATGTGCCACAAATTTGGGTAGCAAAATCAGGCTGTCTGGTGTGGCAATGGGTCCTTTTTCTTTGCAAAATGTGGTATTTTGATTTTCAAAATTTTCTGACATTTGCACCAAATTGGTGCAAATTTCTGATTTTTTTCCCCTAAATTTCAAACAAAAATCAGGGGTACACATATGTGACCGTTCAGCCCAAACCAGTTGTAAAGTCGGCATCTGGTCATTTTCACTTTTTCTTTCATCCAAAAAGTGAATGTTAGGATTAAAATGACACCTTAATGAGCTTCACCGGACATCCACAAGTCAAGTTATTGTCCATCAAAGTTTGTCATGGGGTAAAAGATGAAAATGAGATAAATGCATTAAAATCCAGTAAGATATATACTTTTCTGATGATGGTCATTCTAAGATGTTGATTATTTCATACATAAGTTTTTTTTTTTGAAATATAACTTTGTAGGTACTTTGAACAATGCATGAAAATTGTGAATCTGCAAAAAAAAATGATTTCACCAAATTATAACCTGTGCAAGTATTTTCACCCGGAACACAAACTGAAGTTTGCCAACTTCACAGCTGTTAGGAGCTGGAAAGTCACATATGTGATGACTCACCCCGAAAAGGGGGACTTTGCGACGGAACTGTTTTTGAGAAATTTTTGAAAATAGACAGCAAAAAATAAAGAGAATAATGTAAAATTTGATCGCCTTGATCAATTTCAACAAGTAAAGCAGTGGCGTGCCCAAAGGGGGGGGGGGGGGGGGCCCGTCCCCCCCCCCCAGTTTGATGAGTCAGTCGGGGGAAACGGCCCATTCGGGCATCTTGACACAAAAAAGATAGAAAAGAAAGGGGAGGAGAGAAAAAAATCAAAGGGAAAGAGAAGAAAATACCTTGAATTTCCCTTTGTTTTTGATAATTTAAGTATGAAAAAGCAAAATTTTTGCGCGCTTCGCGCGAAATTTCTGTTATTCTGTCAATATTCAGTTAAAATTTGCCGTGTTTTGCGTTAAAGGTTATATGCAAAGAAGTTGAACACTGAGCAGTAATGAACCAATTAACACTAATATAGGACGAATACACAACAATTCCTGCATTGTTTTGCTTCCCAATAAAAATAAAAGCATTTTTAGAATACACAACACAAATCTATACCACTTTGAGTCCATTGAATTATGACGTGCATAAAGGTTACCTGACCTGTGCAACTAACTTCTGCAGTGCATAGAAGTGTATGAGTCTAAGCAATATTTTTGTGTGTTGAAATTTTTCACTTACCTGTTATTGACTGGTATTAAGGTAATTATATCCCAAATGATGCTTTACAATAATGTATGAATCTCAAATAATATTAAAAGAAAACTAAAAAACCATTTTCAAATTAAACACTGTTTCTAGTCAAAAGTCAAAAAATATTCCAATATATATTATCAAAACCCCATTGGTTTGCATTGTGACTGGCAACACTGCATAATTCTTGGGTAACCCTTTTGCTTGTCATTTTGGGTGTTGCTTGGATCATTAGTTTTTATGAGCTGGTCATTGAGTAATAGTTATTTTATCTTATTTTGCAGTTGCTTTGGTGAAAATTGGCTACTTTTGTGTTTAATTTGTTTGTTACAGCTGAATTAGTTAGACTTTGGTGTCGAATATGCCCAACCTTTGCATGTAACCTTTAATTGAAAAATTTTACACTTCTGCTGCTATTGGTCATTCGGGGGAAACTGATGGTTGTGCCCCCCCCCCCACTCAAAAAATCCTGGGCATGCCACTGAAGTAAGGTGTCATTTTAAAGCTTAGAAAATGCTGCAACAGATGAAATGATGAAATCAAAATTGATATCATCTTTCGGGGTGAGCCGTCACATGTATCTTGTGTAAAATCACATGGTTTAAGGCTTTCATGTGCTACCCTTTTTCTCTTTGTTTCAGTTCTTTTTCAAACAGAGAGACCAAGAATGTTGTGTTGGATTGTGACTACTTGGAACTCATGCCAGACCTATACTTGAATATGGAAGTCCAGGTGAGAGGGGTGAATTTGACTCAAACTATTTAGGGCTTCAATCAAACAAATATTTAAAGGAAAAAATTATCAGAAGCGTAAATGATTGTTGATGTCAAATAATTAGAAATGCAGCATGATGGTTTAAACTGGGGTTTTAGACTGGTTATCAATCCTTTAACTCATCGAGACTGTCGTTGAACATGAACATTTCATGAACATAGTTGGATGAAATATTTGTAGTAACTAGATAAAAAATTCACACTTACTGTGCATGTTTTGTCATTTCCGTTTGACTATTTCAAATCTGATGATGAAAGACAAAACATTTATTACTTCCACTTGTTATCAATTGATTAAAACAAGGATACTAGATGATTATTTTGAAAGATCTTTGAATAGTGACAAAGTTGATTCTGCCCTCTTTAAGCAGATTGCCAAGGATAACCCAAGAAAGTTAATGATGAAGCTCATGTTCATTGGGTCCAAGATCTTTCTTTAGTTTAAATGCAGGATGGAACACCAAAGTACCCAGAAAAACAGCTAGCAGAAGTGGGTATAAATTGAAAATCAAATGCAGCACAGAGACTGGGACTCGTTGGTGCAAAGCGAGGGAAATGCCGCTGCGCTAACCTGCTTCCCAATGAGGGTGTCTTCCTTCCTGATAGCTATAGCTTCCCTGCAATGATGATTCAATTATGTGTGCAACACATAGACTCCCCTATCAAATAATTTTCAGCTGCATGCCACCCCTGTCCCCCAACCCAACATAGAAAGTGTTAACCATGCAAGTTCTTCATGTTATTTTTAAAACTTTTCAGTGATTTTTCCTTGATTTTATCCCCCCTAGGCTATTTTTGCAAAAACAATGACAAAATTAGGGTAAAAATACTTATACCTATTTAAAGGTTTTCAGTGATAAGATTTTCAGCCACTTTTTCATTTCTTATAATTCAATATATTAAGAACAAAACATACAAGTATCTACATTACTTTTTGTGTCTGTTGTTCCCTCAGATGATCAAGTGTTGTTAATTGCGATTAATTACAAAACCTATAAACTGTCCTTTGGGTTTCCTTTATAATGTATGCTAGAGGATGCAAACTGAAACTAATCTGACTAAGTTTGTAAACGAAACACGGTTGAACCGTTACACGAACGCAAGACTCGTGTTACGTAAGAAATATGCGGTAGACGAAAACACGTAAAACAAAAAAACAAAAAAAATTAAAATAAAAAAAAATTAAAAATTAAATGCTGTAGTTTTCTAAGACCAAATTATACTACAACCAGTACGTTTACTAACTCACTGAACATGTAAAATTCATTCTTTTTTGACCTCCTTGGAAGCCCACAATAAAAACTTATGACTATTTATCTTAAAAACATCCAATAACTTCGTGAAATCAATCACCAATATCGTACAAATCTTTGAAGTTTAGCCCGGGTTTCGCGGCAATCCTTATGGCCACCGTTGCAGATTCGTTATAGCGCCATCATACATCGAAACTGCACAGCCCAAAGTCAAAGGTCAGACAAATGGACGGTAAAAAACAGGAAGTAGATCAGGCCGAAAAATGAACAAAATAAACACCGCAAAATGACAACAATCTGGACATATTTCTCTGTATAAAATCAGGCAATACAATCAGGAACAAAATATTACTATTTCGATCGTCGATCGGGACATATGGGGGATACATGATAAGTGCAAGCGGAAATTTTGGTGTTGGTTCTCCGAAGTTCGATCGTGGACCGGTCAACCGGTGCACTTTCGTCTAAAGCCGACCGTGTAACGTAAGAGAAAAAACACGGTATAATACAAGCTTAAATCTGACATTTTGTGAAATACCCCTTTTTAACATTTTGTGGAGACGGTGTTTTTTTTGTGATTTTATGGTCCGCGATGACAGAGAACAACTTTCCCCTTTCCGTGAAATTTAGAACCTGCATGGTAACAACTTTTTATGTTGAGTTAGGGGACCGGGCATGCCACCTAGTGTTATTATTTGAAACTTGAACTTTACAACAAAGTGCTATTGATTGACAAATTAACATCACAACTTTTTTTCAGAAAATGGTGATGGTGATGTGTAATTTGATGAATTATAATGTCCTAATTTTGTTTGCTTCTATACAGAATCAGCTTCAAATCCCATGTAAGAGTACATTCAACCCTATGCATCAATGCAGTAGACCAGCCCATGTAACAATTACTGTAAGTAAACATGCAATGAGAAATTGGACAGTTTCATAAAGATTTGAATCAAGCGTACATTTGATTTTTCAAACGTAAAATAGGTTGAGGCAATGTAAATGTAAGCGTGGAGTCAAACGTTTGCTTGATTCAGTCAAACGTACGCTTGATTCAAATCTTAATGAAACGGTCCCAGGAATACTATTATATGTGACCACCTAAAACCAGCCGTAAGTCGGCCCCTGGTCATTTTCACTTTTTTACATATCTGCAAAGGCCATGTCATACTGTTTAAAATGACACCTCGATGAACTTAATCCGATATCCATAAGCCAAGCTGTGGTCTATCAAAGTTTGTCATGAAGTAAAAGATGTATCTAAGATATTGCATTCAAAAACCACAAAGCTGTATAATTTTATGTTGATGGTACTTCTGAGATATGGATCTTTCATACTTTAGTTCATTTTTTAAATAAAACTTTGCAGGTGTTTGAAGAATGCATGAATATTGTGAATCTGCAAATAAACAAGTTTCAGCAAAATACGACATTTGCCTGTACTGTATTTTCTTTCTTAGCACAAAATGAAGTTTGCGGACTTTACAGCTGTTAAGAGCTGTAAAGGCGCATATGAACTTGAGGTAACAAACCTTGACATTTTTCATAGCTACAATATATCACCCTATAAATCTACACATTGGACTAATGTACCTTGATCATATCACTTGTTTTAGTTACTAGAGATATTTCTAGTAACTAATACAATCAATGCCAATAATTGATAATGATTTTATGTTGTTAGCTTTGAGGAATGACTCATACCTGCCAACTGTCCCGATTTTGTCGGGATCGTCCCGATTTACAACTCTCAAAATGGCCAAAAATCGGGACATCCCGATTTTGAGATATTGGAAAAAAAAAATACAAGGAAAAGTCGCCAATATTTATGCTCTTGTGGCATATATTTGGGCCAAAATCTCAAAAAAGCTGTTAATAAAGACAAGGAAAGTCACAACAAGGGGACATGTATTCAATAAATATCTATGCTCTTGGAACACAAATTTGAGCCAAAATCTTACAAAAGTCGCCACCATTCTTCTTCAATTTTAATGGTGGTTCCCAACTTCCTACATTGACTGCAACACACTCAACACTTTTTAAAAAATCTTCAACGATACCTTAGAATCAACCATGGGTATGTTCCCTATTAATTTAGGTGCACTTAGGGGCGACTGAAATGGCACTGTAAAGGATTGGAGTCAATGTGCTTGCACCAAGAGAAATAATGGTATGAGTTGGATAATAGGTAAATGAAGGGTAGATGATTCCCCCCTCAAAAAAAAAATAGTAAGAATGCTAAAATTTATTAAATTATTATAATTTCATAACCCACCATATATAATGAAATCGGCCAACTGTGACCTACTGTAGGGTCAGTAGGTCAGTTTTAAAATGTACATTTTAATACAAATGTATAGTAATATTGGATACAAAATGCCATGTATCTGCTAAACGGAACCACTTTTTACTTTTAATCAAAAATTAAAGTTATTGTGTTTTTGCTCCTTTACAACCATATCAACTTTTAAAAAGGGACCCTCATGAGTAGAATGCACCTCAGCTGGTCCCCATGAGCAGGACTTGGGCCCTTGCAGGGGGTTCATAATGTCAAACCCTTTGTTTATTTTTTGGACACACTTATACCCCTGAGTACAACATATTGCTGTTAGTTTACCTAAGTGAAATGGTCTCTTCTGTGGTTTTAGATGTGCGGAAGTCCTCTTACTAGTAGATGGGCCTTCAACCCTCAACCCCCACCAGGTCCCATCAGTGCCCTTAGGGGCCCTAAACCAGGCTGTAGTGGCCCTCATCTACTTGAGTTGCAATAATAAATTAGGCCTACCAACTCCAGGAAGCATGTACATGCTCACTTTTATTACAATACATGGCTATGGGTTTTTTCAACTTTTAATACATCAGTTGAAAGTTTGCTTTAGCTTTTAATTTGTTGAAATCTCTACAGCTTCAAGGGGGCGCTGCCCCCTTGAACCCCAGCTAGGGCCCCTGCCCCTTGGACCTCCGGCGAAACACCTCACGCATGCGCTCGTCTTTTTGTCCTGATTTCGGGTTTCACAATGTTGGCAGGTATGGAATGTATGAATCAATACTTATGCTATGCTGCACAACATGTGCAAGTAGGATATACGTATTTTATTTCATTCATTTATATGTTTCATCTTATGATATACAGAAGAACATTAACAAGGAATTAAAATAATTTGATCAGAATACGAGACTTAGATGCCTTCAACGAAAGTTGGCATGTGGCTGAATGTACCCTGTGTCAAACTTCGATCCAAAACTAGTATAAATATTGACCCATACTGGGTAAAATATTTCTCGAAATTTTGATAAATTAAGACCAATTACATTCTACTTCCATATTGGTTGAATATCTAATCTATAATCTGTGAAATGATCCTTTAAGCTAGGCAGTACCATGGGCTCAAAATAAGCCAGGCTCTCAAGGCTCAAAATGAACTAGGACTCCCAAGGAAATTTACCCCAGAAATATGAAAAATAATAACAAAAAAACAACAACATTATAGTCATCTGAAACAAACCTTTTCATTCTGGATGGGATCAAATCGCATTGTGTGTGAACAACAAACCAATCAAATCAATCTTAAAGTCAGGCAGCAACAGAACTGTCAAATTACACGAGCTCACGAGTATCGCGTGAGTTGCGTTTGAACTTAAACCTCGGCGCACATGACGCGTAAAAGTAAAAAGGTTTTCTTCATGCGACTATAGTTCAGGGGCGTCGGAACCATGTGGGCTTTGGCCGCACCACTTTTCAGCCAGGAAGAAGAAAAATATATTTTGATGCATTTTATTATAGTCATATAGCAATAATAACCCCAAAATAGTACTGTACAAATTTGTTTATTAGTAACTATTGTCTTGGACTTAGTTTTTTCTTTATTCATGTTATTTTTGGTAACTAAGGGGCCACAGGCCGCACCACTTTTACCACGGGCCGCACCATTTCTTTTTTCCTTTCGACGCCCCTGCATTAGTTCTACAAAAAGTGAACAAGATAGATTTATTAAGTTAAAAATCTTTTTTTTTTGTACAGCACAAGCAGAAAGCAATAAGAGATAATAATCTTAGCAAACTGGAAGAAAACCGAATGGAATACAAACAGCTGACAATCGAGTCGCAGGCTCCACCACCGGCAAGCGTATGTGTCGCAGCAGTTCATATAGAAAATGCAATCACGTAAGTCTTAGACAAGTTTAGTGATAAAAAGTCAAATTCTATCATGCAATTAATGGACCTCTGTTAATATTTTTATCATTTTCATGCAGTTGCGCGCAGTACAATAGTCAAATTCAATCATACAATTAATGAATCTCTTTTAATATTTTTATCATTTTCATGCAGTTGCGTGCAGTACAATAGTCAAATTCAATCATGCAATTAATGAATCTCTGTTAATATATTTATCATTTTCATGCAGTTGCGTGCAGTACAATAGTCAAATTCAATCATACAATTAATGAATCTCTGTTAATATTTTTATCATTTTCATGCAGTTGCGTGCAGTGTGATAGTCAAATTCTATCATGCAATTAATGAATCTCTGTTAATATTTTTACCATTTCGTGCAGTTGCGTGCAGTGTGATAGTCAAATTCTATCATGCAATTAATAATCTCTGAATATTTTTATCATTTCCATGCATTTTCATGCAGTACAATGTACCAGTGGTGTTTAATAAGTTTGTGGTCTGAGGTAGAAGGAGATAGCTATGTAGATTTGATTTACATGCTATGTAGTTCAATTCAATTCAAGTAAATATCTATTTTTGTTATTACTGTATAGAGACTTAAACCTTATCTGTTACAAGTTCCTAAAGTTCAGAATTAAGCAATAAAATTGGATAAAAAATAACCATACTCATTCCAAGAACTCAATGTACCCCTGATGGTTTATTCAGAGTCTTGACGATATACATCGATCGATGCCCATCAATGCGCAGTCTTTACACCCACAACGCAAAGGATTAGCGCGTGTTAAAGACTGCGCATCGATGGGCATCGATCAATGGATATCGGTAGACTCTGAATAAACCATAACATTGTTAAAATATGTAGCCTAATTATTTTCATGCCTTTTGAAAGAGTACTGTTTTGAATTGTTTGGTGTGCCTCCTGGGAGAAAGATTTTAAGGTTAATACATGTTATTGAAGTTTTATTGTTTCTTTAGTTTTCAAGGTAAAAAATTAAATCTCCGCAATTGACATAAAATGACTCTACCAAAGGTTCGAACCCAATGTTACAAAAGAGTCCATTCCATTCATGGTTAAGCTTTGGAACAAAGACTGTGCCAAGTAATGTCTCTAGATGATATTGCTGTTTTACCCTTTTGTTGTTAGTGTTTGATATATTGCCTTGAATTGGTTTATGTGCAATTTGTAAATAATGTGTAATTCAGCTTATGCTGTGATGCAATGTGAATAAACCTTAGATTGAAATTGAATATTGTTGTATTATAAGTGCATATTATATAACAAGATGATGTGGTGATATTATACAAATATTGATCAGTCATGAAGTGACCAAAATGATCTTGAGACTATGTTCTATTTCCCGAGACCAAAGGTCAAGGAAAATAATACTATAGTCTCAAAATCACCGAGGGGGAATAGTTTTTACTATTGCCAGAATAAAAGGGCATTTAATACATGTTTTATATGCTGATTTTGTTATGAGAGGGCAATAGTAAAAGACTATTGACTGGCTCAAATCAAGCCATTTGGTATATAATGGGGTTTGGCACAATGGTCACAACCTTAATGCCCATGTTATACTTACAAGATGCCAGCCAACAAATATGCTAAGGTTGAAAACATTTTAGCTTGCTAGCATCTTTGTAAGCGTCTTTGTAGCGTATAAATCAAACCAGACGCTAGCTGCGTCTTGTAAATATGACATGGGCATGACCTGCCTTTACAGGCTGTTCCCTTTATTTTACCTTAATATAACTATTTTTTATGTTTCATGACAGTGACCTGATCAATCTAAGTCGTGCAACCAGTGATGTGGAATTAGCTGCCTGTAGACAAACTGGGGTGACATTGTTCTTCCATTTAGGGCAGCAAATGGATGAGGCATCCAGGCATTATCCTCCTACTAGACAGTTCTTTTCATCATGTATTGAAATATTAGGACAGGTAAGTTTGACTCTGGCTATGATATTATTATAAGATTTTTTAGGTACTTTTTCACTTTCCTTGACAACAGCAGATGAGTCAAATTGATGGTCCTTGTTATGCTTTTTTAAGGACGATCGCCATGATAAGTTCCCACCGACGGAATTTGAATTTTTTTTCAGTTAAAAGATTATAATCTAAATTTCTAAATTCAGCAATAAAAATGGGGGTCACGATCCATCTAAGCAAAATATGATGTCATATATGATGACGTCATTTTCCTTTTAATGCATGATAACTTGAAAACTTGAGCATTAGGTTACTTGCCATAATTTACTTTTTTTTAATCTGTTCTGTGTTATAAAACCAAATGTCGTCATTTTGGCAATGAACATTGTTTTTTGATTATACCCATATAATTTCTTCTCCAGCTGTCTTTTTAAAACAGTTGATGACCCCCATCTTTTTTTTTTGCTGGATTTGACTTCCACTTGACATTTGCAATTGACCAGTCAAAAATTAAATGATTCTGTCAGATTGGGAGCACTCGTATTCTGTGTTATTTGGCGCTTACCTGGAATATGATGCGTAGATATCAAGTGCATGCAGTGCGTTTTGGGTATAGGGAATTTTTTTTTTATTCTTTGGTACCATCTCGCCGCTGACCAACAACCAGTCCTGTAACACGACATCTGTTGGTGAAAATTATCACCATGATCGTCTTTAACATATAGGGTGTGATTCATAGTCTTGTCAAGTGAAATAACAATTATTTTAGATTTTAATACATTACAATAATGCACCTGACTTGATGTCATTGAAATTGTACAAAAATGATGCATGCAAAAGTTGAGTGTCCTTGCTTTAAGATGAAACAATATAAGCTAGACAACTAAATTATACAACGGAATATAGATTAGGAATATAGATTGATAACTTAATGGGGACTCTGATTTAACTAAAGAGGGTTTGCACATGATGTCGTATCACACTCATAACTTATTTGTCCACCATGTTCACATGAGCAGAAACAAGAAGTCCCATAGCATTTCATTAAATTCAAAGTACCATGTTAAAATAAAGAGACATAATTGACAGCACATCCATTTAGTTAAAATTGCAAATCATGACATGCAGTAAATCAGCAGTTACAACTAATTTTAATATTTTCAAAATGCAGGCGGCCATCAATTTTAATATTTTCAAAATGCAGGCGGCCATCTTGGTGGGCCGCATGGGTGAGGAAAAATGAATAAAACTGTCTGCGTGTATGTTGTGTATTGCGTTAGGCAAACCCTCTATTGGTCAAATCTTGTACAATGTCAGTGAATGTGAATAAGGTCTGATAGATGAAAAAAGTAAGTTCCATATCTGCTTTACAATATTTTCTTCCTTTCTGTGCAGGAGTATATCCGGCCATTCCCGGAGCAGGCCCAGACTGTGCTGGAGGAGATCCTAGGCAATTCCAATATGGCTGGTCTCCTTGCTCCCAATCTAGCACCCAACCTCTGTGGAGATAGCTTTGTGATGATGTACGGCCAGGTCTGTCATGCACCACAAAATGGCAATCAGGATATCATGTTTATGCTCTTAACCAAGGTACAGAATAGAAACTTTTCATAGGAAATGGTTAAAATGACACCTCTAAATCCTATCTGTCTAGTCCCACCCATCCTATCTTATCATGTGACTATCTTACAAAAAAAAAACCTCTTTCCCTGATTTTCAAAATTAGGGTCGATCAGAAAAGACCAAACAAACATCTTTTTTATTTGCTTATGGAATCATCATGGCGTACCCAATAACTAAATCCTTTCCCCAGTAATTCATTTTACACTTTTTTCATGTTTGAAATAAAGCTCACAGAGTGTAATGTTTGGGCAATCACATAGCATTGTGACCCCGCCCTATGTTTTAGTCACATGCTACAATTACATTTGTCTGCCAAATTGTGTGAACGCTAGCATTAGAGCTTGACTGACTCGATAGCTGCATTCTAAGAAAAATTACCAATCTGTTGCCAGTGTATGGTTACAACTATATTAATGAAATAGAAATTGATTCAATAATTTGCATAATTATCTTTTAAATTCTTTCCCAGTTTGATCCAAGTCAGTGGCTTGCACACAATGAACCAAGTCTTGCAATTCGCACCCAGCTTGTAGAAATAATCGGTAACACCATCATTAAATATGGGCCCAAAGTGGAAGAACCACGTCATCTGATGCAGTTTGAGCTACTGCGCGGTCATTTACAGTCCATGTTTAACCATAGGTTTCCAGAGCATTGTGCTGATGTTATCAAGATCCTACTTCAAGGTATGGCAAACTATAGGGAATACAACAATTTATTGGACAATGTAAACAAAAATACAGGTTTGGGTTGCATTTACACACAGCAGGGCCCTGCACTCTGGATTTGTGTTTATTATAAAGGCTAGAGTAGGGAGGACGGGAAAATAGCAAGATAAAGGTCAATGTTAAAATCACCCAACTTCAAGTTATGTTAATACAATCAAATCAGGATGCACTTCACAAAATAATGCTGCCCTCTGCCAAGTGTTTAGAATTACTGTCAGAACCTTCCACTGTCAAAGTTCCTAAAACAAGTGGACAAAAATAAAATCAACCCTAGGTTGTTTTTTGATTACATATTTTTTCCTATATCTTTCCTCTGCATCTGACCCTATACGATGCCTATAGTCCATGATTTGGCTGACTTTAGTTTTGACCTTATTTATTGTCATGCCTCCACATGCAAACTAGAAATAATGTGCAATTTTGATGCCATTTAAAAATGGGCTCTAGCAAAATCAAGCTGCATATCCAATATAAAGTTTCACCTTAGGGGCCGCTTCAAAACTTAACCCTTGGTCATCTGTCTGTTCTGGGCAGTTCTGGGTGGTTCAACAGGAATAAACAATAACCAACTGCCTAGTACAGGCAGACAATTGCCAGTTGAGTTTTGAAGCTTAACTTAACTACCATTATATGTCATAATCTTAAAGAAAAATTAGATGAGAACAAGAGCCATTCATTTATTTGGCTGGGAAGTGACATTTTTTTACTAATGACACCTTAATGAATTTCACACGATTTCCAGAAGTAAAGTTATGGTCCGTCGAAGCTTGTCAGGGAGTAAAACATATAACTGAGATAAACGCGTTCAAAGATCATTAAGCCCTATATTTTCTGTTGATTGTCTTAAAAATATGCAGATTTATTTCACATTTCCTATCATTTTCTTGAAATGAAACTTTGCTGGTATTTTGTAGTAAGCACAAGGATTGTGAATCTGTCAAAAATCAATTTCGGCAAATTTTGACCTTGACATGTATTTTCACCTGTAGTGCAAAATGAAGTTTCTGGCATTTACGGCTCATACGGGCTGGACAGCCACATATGTTGTTGTTTCACATTATTGGCACGAGCATGACAATCTGAACGCAGCGATCATAAATCCATCGGTCATACGAGCACAGGTCAATCTATATATGGTACTGTGCATCATCCTTGTTTGAAAACGGTGGTGTACCTTTCATGTTTTGCGTGCAGAATATCCATGTCCAAAAATTATTTCCAAACAAAAGTCTATTTGATTTTCTCAAGAGAGTGAAATAAAATACCATTTTTTTCTGAGAAGAAATAGTATAAGCTTGCCCAATAACCAAATAGCCTAGTACCACAAAAAAATAAGACTAGTAACACAATTGCCACTTTTTACAAGCAATGTGAAATTCAATCTGAATCTACCGTCCCATGGAGTGCATACAGATTATTGTGGCATTAAGTATGGAAAATAATGTACATGTTGCATTATAAAATATTGTAATCATAGATTTAGAGGGGAGATACCAGACTCTGTATACCGGCATGTGTGATGGCGTCATCAGCTATGGAGCTAAAATTGGGGTATTTGGGTACACTCGATTCCTGCCAAAATCAATTCCGGGTGCAAGTTTTGGTCGTGCATAGAAGCAAGCCACACAAATAATACTTTACGCGATTGATACACCAATCACACGCCAAGCGTGTGTCCTTGCTGTCATTATTCGTGCATTGTGACAAGATACGATAAATCATGGGCAAAACCCCTGAATACTTCCAATTTGTTTTCATGGCGGGATAAAAATGGCAGCGAGTCTGGTATCTTCGCTCTAAATCTATGATTGTAATGCCATTTTTCAATGTATTTTGCAGGTTCAGAACAAGGTCAGCTAAACCCTGACATCTGGTGCGATGTACTCAAGTCATTAGATTGCCCCATATTGACCTTTGACACTGCCTCTGTTGACCCAGATAAAGTTCAACAACTGATTCAGCCAAACCCACGCTTGTCTCTACAACAGGTAGGAAACAAGATATTTTACAAATCAATAATTCTGGAATTCAAAATTGACGAAGACATTGTTCACAAATCATTTCAAGAATACAAACTAGATAGGTTCGTTTGTTTCTTGGTTTGTACTTGAAATGCATTTCGTTGACTTGATGGAATTGTACTTTGATTAAGGTTATTAAATGTGAAATGGTTGGTGGGGTATTTTGTGTTTGTTTATTATATTTTATCTGGATCTTATCAGAACCTTATCGAGTGAACCGTTGTTCCCGCTTGATGCTGTCCACTAACGTGAGTAAAACATAGCTACTTATGCACTTCAAGGTGTGGTTCATGATTCAGATGTGCTGAAAACCTCACCCTTTTTATTTAAATAATAAGAAGAGTAAAATATGGGCCTTAATACATACTGAAATTTTCACTTCCGTTCATTATTAATTAGGATGAGCTTTTCACCATTTTCAAAAATCTCCATAGGCTATTATGTTCTAATTACTGTCGGGGTCCCAACAGTTAATGACACATGTTTCATTGCAAGAATTCACACACATTGCACATTTGAAAGAACGGTATTAAATTTGTTACACCATGGAGGTAATATACCTCCATGCATACCAACATAGGCGGCGGAAGTGAGGGGGAGGCGGGGCCCCATAAACTCAAAAATCATAATTTTCTGTCACCATCTTTGCTCAAAAAACATTTTGCTTAAAAAATTGGCCGTCTCCCCTAAAATTTTAACTTTCCGCCGCCACTGTATACCATTCAACATTCAAAGATTCTATACGACGGGAAAACTGAAGCTGTTTAGCAAGAACTGTACGGTATTAATGTATATAATCAGTAGGTTTTTGAGTTATTTGAAAAGGATGTGATTGTAAAATTTACATGGGTCTGTGACGGACAGGTTTAAAAGACATAAAGCAGAAACGACAGAAACCCCATAAATGACATGTCAAAGGATTGCACTGTTAATATTAATTGGTCAAAAAACGGGAAAAAATAAAAGTTATTAATTTTAAATGGAATATTTATTATTTAATATATTCTTTTATTTTCAAATGTATATAAAGGGTAAAATGAACGACATAAAGTACTATTAACAATAAATTTCATCATAAGAAATATATTCATGACTTGTAAGTATTTCATTATAATTAATAATTATGAATGATAAATTTCATGACTAATTAAATGACTAATTATGAGCAGAAAATCAGCCATTATTAGTCAATTAATTAGATATTTAATTAAACATCCATCGAAATATGGTTTTAGTGATTAATCATTTAAGTTGCTGTCGTAAATATGTCACCGTTATAATTTGATATTAATTAGCCATAGAAGTATCTAAAATGAGCGAATTTCATCTATCTGAAATAGTTGTATCAGCTTCCGGAAAATGCCTACCGTCAGCTTTAGCACTTTTCAAAGTTTCTTGAATTACAACTATTCCATTTAAAATACCTAATCAAAATTAGTTTTCTTGTGCCAATTTCTTGACCAATTAAAAATTACAGTGAAAGTTAAAGCTTAAATGAGTTTAGAACATGCATAGGCTTATTTATCTATTATACCAGGACCTTAAATGGCTTAATAGTAAATCAAAGTACACATCGATAATTTGAAGTAACCAATAGCCTAAATAAAGTTATAATGTCATTTTGCCTAGCTGATGATTGGAACCGGAGGATTGAATTATTAGGTCTACATAATATAAAAAGTGAATTAATACCGTTTTCCAAATGTAATTTTAAACGGTAAGGAAAAGGAGGGGGATAAAATTCAAAATCAATATTTTTAAATAACCATTATTCAGCGGTTAAAATGATCAATAATTAATGACCTGAAACGAACACAAGGACATCCTTTTAACCAAAACAAGTTTGGTGTTTGCTTAACGAGCGCATGATTTCATGTAAGACTAAGCAGCTACTGGCCAGCCCAATGTGACTGCTTCACACAGCAAAAACCAACATTTCCCTCAGATATTTGAACCGTTTTAACCAAATATACCCGCTATTTGATGTCAAAATTCCACAAAAATGTAATCAGTAATTTTTAGACATTAAATCATGATGAAGATCTGGAAAATGAGTAAAATTAACCCTTTATTTGCTCAGGATGTTTGAATCAATTTTTTTTTCAAAATCATTCTAGAAACACCTAAAATGCTACACAAATTCTCATACGAAACCAGTATCTCCTTTTCACTCGATAATAAAAATGAGATGTATTGTAGCAGTGGCTTGCTATTGGTATCATTCGATTGGGAAATGTGAGCATTCAAATCCTGGTGAAGACATGTGTATTTCACCCTTCCCTTTTCGAGGAGAAACGAAAAAAAATAAGAAATCTGTTAGGGTTAATCAATGAACCAATGTGGGATGAATTCGGTATCCAATCAGAATGAAAAAGTTTATGAAATTTCTAAAAAGGGCGGGTTCAGAGAATCTCAGTATAAAGGGTGTCTTCATAGAAAGGGTGGGGTAAAAATAAAAAGGGTGGGGTTCAAACCCCATTGTATGCAGTGCATACAGTCACTGTATCATACATACAGTGACGTTTTCTTTATTTTTCTTGCAGATTCATGAGACATCTGAGTGGCTTGGCAATCATTTCAGGAGATTACGACATACTGATGCTCACAGTAGTCAGTTTGGCTTGTTCAGTAAATGGAAGCCATATATCCAGCCACTAGCTAGTTTTCTAGGTTATCTAGCACTCAATTGTGTGGTGTTGGAGGCACAGAGAGTTCATTCAGTAGGGCTAGATCCATTACAAGGTGAGCCA
>JXSR01S024922.1:0-14619 GCA_000969725.1 Ophiothrix spiculata
AAAAATGTACTAGAAAAGTACTTTTTCTGATATAAGTACATTTTTAGTACAATTATAGTACATTTTGAGTATACCTCAACTGTACTCAAATTTTACCAGGGTAGTCAACTTGGTTTGCCATACTGGTCATCTGTCTAGCAGATGGTTCTATTTGTACCATGTCAGCTGGGTTTGCCATACTGGTCATCTGTCTAGCAGGTGGTTCTGTTTGTACCAAGTCAACTTGGTTTGCCATACTGGTCATTTGTCTAACAGGTGGTTCTGTTTGTACCAAGTCAACTGGGTTTGCCATACTAGTCATCTGTCTAGCAGGTGGTTCTGTTTGTACCTAGTCAACTTGGTTTGCCATACTGGTCATCTGTCTAGCAGATGGTTATGTTTGTACCATGTCAACTGGGTTTGCCATACTGGTCATCTGTCTAGCAGGTGGTTCTGTTTGTACCAAGTCAGCTGGGTTTGTCATGCAGGTCATCTGTCTAGCAGGTGGTTCTGTTTGTACCAAGTCAACTGGGTTTGCCATACTGGTCATCTGTCAAGCAGGTGGTTCTGTTTGTACCAAGTCAACTGGGTTTGTCATGCAGGTCATCTGTCTAGCAGGTGGTTCTGTTTGTACCAAGTCAACTGGGTTTGCCATACTGGTCATCTGTCAAGCAGGTGGTTCTGTTTGTACCAAGTCAACTGGGTTTGCCATACTGGTCATCTGTATAGCAGGTGGTTCTGTTTGTACCAGGTCAACTGTGTTTGCCATACTGGTCATCTGTCTAGCAGGTGGTTCTGTTTGTACCAAGTCAACTGGGTTTGCCATACTGGTCATCTGTCTAGAAGGTGGTTCTGTTTGTACCAAGTCAACTGGGTTTGCCATACTGGTCATCTGTCTAGCAGGTGGTTCTGTTTGTGTCAAGTCAACTGGGTTTGCCATACTGGTCATCTGTCTAGAAGGTGGTTCTGTTTGTACCAAGTCAACTGGGTTTGCCATACTGGTCATCTGTCTAGCAGGTGGTTCTGTTTGTGTCAAGTCAACTGGGTTTGCCATACTGGTCTTCTGTCTAGCAGGTGGTTCTATTTGTACCAAGTCAACTGGGTTTGCCATACTGGTCATCTGTCTAGCAGGTGGTTCTGTTTGTACCAAGTCAACTGGGTTTGCCATACTGGTCATTTGTCTAGCAGGTGGTTCTGTTTGTACCAAGTCAACTGGGTTTGTCATGCAGGTCATCTGTCTAGCAGATGGTTCTGTTTGTACCAAGTCAGCTTGGTTTGTCATACTGGTCATCTGTCTAGCAGGTGGTTCTGTTTGTACCAAGTCAACTGGGTTTGCCATACTGGTCATCTGTCTAGAAGGTGGATCTGTTTGTACCAAGTCAACTGGGTTTGCCATACTGGTCATCTGTCTAGCAGGTAGTTCTGTTTGTGTCAAGTCAACTGGGTTTGCCATACTGGTCATTTGTCTAACAGGTGGTTCTGTTTGTACCAAGTCAACTGGGTTTACCATACTGTTCATCTGTCTAGCAGGTGGTTCTGTGTGTACCAAGTCAACTGGGTTTACAATACTGGTCATCTGTCTAGCAGGGGATTCTGTTTGTAACAAGTCAACTGGGTTTGTCATACTTGTCATTTGTCTAGCAGGTGGTTCTGTTTGTACCAAGTCAACTGGGTTTACCATACTGGTCATATGTCTAGCAGGTGGTTCTGTTTGTACCAAGTCAACTGGGTTTGCCATACTGGTCATTTGTCTAACAGGTGGTTCTGTTTGTACCAAGTCAACTGGGTTTGCCATACTGGTCATCTGTCTAGCAGGTGGTTCTGTTTGTGTAAAGTCAACTGGGTTTGCCATACCGGTCATCTGTCCAGCACGTAGTTCTGTTTGTACCAAGCGAACTGGGTTTGCCATACATGTCATGTGCCTAGCAAGTGGTTCTGTATGAACCATGTCAACTGGGTTTGCCATACTTTTAATTTGTCCAGCAGGTGGTTTTGTTTGTACCAGCTGAACTATATACCATGCCATATACAAAGTGATTTGTATAAGTCAGCTGAATTTACAATAATAGTGTTTCCAATAAGTGACGTTTTTGACGAATTTATAATAATAATGTTTCCAAGTGGTGATGTTTGAGCTGTCTGAGGCCATTTCATGAATTTCAATTTGTTAATAACACAGCTTTTGTATAGCTCTACTAAATTTGTGAACAAATTATCAAGAGTGCTGCTGTCTATTAATACATGTATATGCGTTGCTGTCAGAAAATCATCACAATCAGTTCGCTCTAAATTGGGATGCTACTATAGCGAGGTGCAAAATAAACCTGTACTTAGATTGTAAAATCCCATAGCAGCTTGTACATCATACTGATCATCTATTAGCACAGCAACATGCATATCATTTGTTTAAGTGGTTGTTTTATTTGTACAATACCACTTATTATATACCGCATTAATTAATTTAGCAGAGTTGATTGGCTAAAACACGATCATATGATTTCAAATAGTTATAAATAACCAGATAGAGTAAAGCGCTAAATAGTACTTTGAAAAGTACTATATAGCGCTAAATAGTACTTTTGGAAGTACTATTTAGCACTTTTGGAAATACTGTTTAGCGCTGACAACATTTATCTTATACGCGAAGCAACCTTTATGCACGAAATTACGCGCTTATCAAACTTTCATGCACAAGCAGCTCCGTGAACTTACCTACGCATACATTGCATTTTTTTAAAGATCTTTTACTAAATTGGACTTTTTGGCACATAAAAATTACATAAAAACAAAAATGTATTAATATGGTATATAACACAATATATACTGACTTTTTTAGATCTCTGGATTAAAACTATGACCCTTCAGTGACTAAAATTTTGTTATTTTACTTCGGGGCCCCTCAGTAAAATAGCAATTTTAGTCATTTCAGGATCATAGTTTTAACCAGAGATCTTCAAATCTATCTATATTTGTATACCATGCGTATCATTTGTCTAGCAGGGATTTTTTAGATTATTATTGGTACTACTTGACAGCAATTGATAGCAAAATAACTTGAAAAGCATGTCTCCAACTAGTCTGAGCTACAGACCATGTTTAAAAGAAACACACATCCACTCACTGAAAACTAGCATGCAAACCACCCACAATCAAAGTATTCGATTTTGCCTCTGGACTAGCAGGGATTTTTAAAATTATTAAATTTAATAATATTGATGCCTCCAGCCTCTCCTGCCGAAGGCGCTCTTTGTTAGTGATAATGAATAAAAATTGAGTCTTTAACAAAGACTAGGTCTCCACCATAGTATTTAGAGCTGGGCAGAAACATGGTCCTCTATTGGGAGAGACTAACACACTAGATAAAGCAGACAGAACAACTCTTTACAAGGACCAAGTCATCATTTTGCCCTCACACCTTAACTATCCTCCTGCAATCAATGAACCTAGAACATGAGGATATCTTTCATAGTGGAATGTCAACTATGTATATTAGCACACGGAAAAACTACAGAATCTCTACTTTATAATGCTTTTTATTTGAATTCAAACGGACACTCGGTTCAGAAGTTATGGCAATTTTAAGAACGGAAGTCACAAATTTCTGGACGCTTTTCCTATACATTTGTATACAGAAGACGCTCAACCTGTAAATTTGGGGATTTTCATTAAAATTAAATTTTAATAAAATAATTACATTTTCCTATAAAATAAATCAATTATTTTATCAAGATAATGCATTGTGAATAATATGCAACTAACATTTTGGAGTTTGTCATTTTCTTATGTATTTCTTTATTTTATCTCACTCAGCTATATTTTAACATGTTTTTTTAAAAAAATCCATAACTCCACTAAATAAAATCTGATTTTGACCAAAATGGGCTCAAAATGTGTGTTAATTTATTATCTTTCATAGTATAATAGTTACTTATAGCCTGAGTATCTTATTTATTATTTTTATTTTTTGCCAATGTTTAAAGGCCTATATCTCGAAAGTCGAAAAATCGCAAACTACCAAACTAAGAACAATCATAACTCCAAAACTAAATGCTGTATAACCATAAAATTTAGCAGGTGTCTTAAGAAAAGATGGGTCTAGGGCACTATGGAAGCGGAATTTTGAAATTTTGTCAGAAATTTGAATTACGGAGTAAAATTACCTGATTGGTCGAGGGCGGTTACCATGGCAACCATACCAAAATTTTGCGCGTTTTCAGTATGGGCTACAATATGGTATATAACATTGACGTGTCTTTATTTGGGAACATAAAGTAAGTTGATCTCAAAGATATGCTTCCAAACCCCCCTACTCCCCCCTTAAATTGTTTATTTTTCATGGGTATTTTTGCCATGCCTGTCATTTGTCCAGATCTTAATATATTTATACCTAGTCAACTCAATTTGTCATGCCTGTAATTTGTCTAGCATTTTTTTCATTTGTTCCTAGTTAAGGAGTTACAGCAGGTATCATTGATAGGCCCAGCCAGGCAGAGATCTTCTGGAGTTGTCTACTTTGTCTTGCTCTTGTTTTGTTTACACCAAGTCGACTGAATTTGCCATGTGTGTCATTTGTCTATTAGTTGTGTTATGTGTACCAATTGAACTCAATATGGCATGTAGCAATTATTTTGTACCAAGTCACAATAATTTGCCCTACTAATGTCTTCAACAGAGGGTTTGTTTAAAACTGTGTTTTTGTTTGCATACCTGTTATACTACTAGCAGAAGGTAGTTGATGTTCTTCTTGTACCAAATCAGTATCAAAAAATTCTTTGACTTCATCTTTATTCCCTGCTTGAGTAACTACCATTCTTCCTTTGATATCTTTGATCTTCTCAGGATTACTTCCACGCTTAATGAATCTAAACTGGCATCTACATTTACATCTGTGCTGTTCATTTCCCAAGTTTGTTTGTTGTACATACTTGTAGAGAAGCTTCTGCAAATACAAATCATACCTATATAAAATTCCTGTAGTATGCTCTGAAGTTCTTAAGTATTCTTCTAAAGATCTCCAGATGATTATGTGACCCGCCATATCAAAAGGTATCTTAAGGTCGGCATAGTAAATTACGTGATACAGGCCATTGAAGCTGAGCCTAGTCAAATATCATGTCCAAGGTCGATTTTCTCATTTCATCAGAAACATTACCTTTGAAGTGTATTCTATCATATTAATTAGGTGCCAACATCCAAAATATAAGACAAATGTGTTAAGAACCAAGATAAAAATGCGGTGGCTTATACGGTGGCTTATGTAAGTGATTTTTAACGTAGTATTTAAGACCAAGTTGAAACATTTGTAAGTAGAACCAAAAGTGCGCATTTAAGTTATAAGAAATAAAAGTTTCTGACTTGACCAAATAAATATATGTTGGTGATGACCTCAAATGATCCAATATGACCTTTGATCCAAATCTAGTGGGTTATGTGTGTGCCCCTTGTTATGGTCAAGGATTTAATTGACCAAGACAAAAATCACCTCATGGGTTTTTAATGTACCAAATAAATACACTGTAATTAATGTATCCACATACATGCATGGACTTTTGTGTGACTTACACATAAGAAGCAATTGGTAGGAGCACAAATATGCCCCATGGAGTGAATATTTTGAACTTATAGCTTATGTAACAATTTGTGACCCATCACATCGAAAGGTACCTTAAGGGTCCCAAAATTAAAATTGATTTTTTGGTCTCATCTGAAAGATTATGTTTTAAGCTTTAAAATGACACCTTGCTTTTAGTTATTGGATGTTCGATTGCAAAGTTACATCCAAATTGGTATAAGGCATCAAGCTGATTCAGAAAACTATAGTTCTGAGAATATTAAGTTTAAAGTTTCTGTACTGGTAAAACTTGAATGGAGAAAGGGTTTGTATCTTGTTTTTTAACAAATTAATCTTATGTTTTGGATGTTGGAGCCTGATTAATATGATAGAGTACACTTCAAAGGTAACATTTCTGATGACCTTGGATGTGATTTTTGACTATGCTCAGCTTCAATGGCCCGTAGCTCGTATTTACTATGCCGGTATTAAGGTACCTTTCGATATGATGGGTCACATTTGGAGAATCAAATGTTACCTAAGCCAACAACTTTAACAAACACTTCCTCTCTCATGCTTCCTCTGTTTAACAAGTCTTGTACAAGAACAGTTTAAAATTACGATATTGTTCAAAAGGGAAATTACTTATTTAAAACAGCAAATTATTATTTAAAAATTATAGCCTTACAAAAATGTAAAAAATATTGAAAATTAACTATTAATCAAAATGCTTAAAAACACTAAAATGGTATACATGCAATATTTTCCAAAAGAAATAACAGTGCTGATTAATGAAAATAACTAAAATATGTTCAAAAGTATGGCAAGAATTGATTTTATTTGTTTGTTTTAATTGCAGTTTAAGAAAAGTGAAATACATTAGTAAAACAGTACATACAAATGTTATAACATGTCTCGGTTTTTGCTGAAACTGCATTTGTTTCTTTTAAAAGAAACCTTGTATTTGAATGGGGCAAAAGAAAACGAAGCCAAGAAATGACATTTTCTGTTAAAGCGACTAGCCTAGATTCTACTTAGAATTAAAAACTCATGGAAATGCTCTAGATAAAGCTTAAAAGTTTGGTAAATTCCAAACAAAGTACAAAACTTTTCACAGAAGTGGCTCAAACTGGAGAGAATTAAAGCTAATTAATTTGAAATATATGATACTGTGATGGTGATGTGACTATCCTTTGTTTTCTAAATCATAAATATGTATCTCAGATGGATTTACCAGAAAAAAGATTAAGCAAAGCTGGAGATAATTTAATACATATTAAAAAGAGAAACAATTTTTCACACAAAAAAAAAATCACAGATGTAGAAACAAGATCTTTTTAAGATTCAAATTTAGAAACACTGTTTTCACACCATTTTTTGCTGCCGGCAGCAAAATTAAAATTGGTAAAGAATTGCAATTTTCTCCAATATTCCTCAAAATCATGGAAAACTACTGGTAGGTTATATTACTATAAACATGAAATAATAAATTTAAAACAATGCATTAGTATTCAACGTTTTTTGGTCGACCAAAAAATGTGAGTGCTGATGCATTGTTTTGAATTTATTATTTCATGTCTTCAACCAGCACGTATAAATCGCTTCATTCACGTACTATAAACATGTTCTATTAACATGTAACAATATATGTGGGTGAAAATTAGTGGGAAGAATCTAGGCTTACTCTTTGGTGACAATATTGTTCCTATTCACATTGTCTGAAAATGTAAAATTGTGGTACAAAAAAATAATGAATTACATGTCTAATTTTTTTTTTCCTATACCACACATACTTTGTGTGTTGCATTTAGTTGTGCAAGCCCTCAAATTACATGCATCAAAAAGACATAGGCACTTTTGCCTGCTCCTTTAAAAATGGCTGGTTCGTAAAAGAAAAATAGATCACACCGCTGTTTGAAGTGTCCATTCATTAAATTTTTGACAAAAATGCACTGTTACAGGAAATACATGTCCTTAAAAGTGTTTAAATTAATTCTAGAATAAGGTGTTTAACTGTCACATTTTTTTAACAGTTTAATTTCATTTTTTTCTCAAAAAATGCTCATTTTAGATCAAAATACATCATTTTCAGCCCATATTTTAAGATTTTAGTACCGGTGGCGCATTTCATTTTTCAAAATTATATGCATATTGCAATTGACTAAAATTTGTTTTTGGTTCCTTTACCTTTTCTATGTGTCAAATGTCAAAACCAAGGCTCATAGATTCTTAAAATTTGGAAAATTAATATACATAAATAGCGCTACCAATATTGTGCATTTGGCTAAAAATAAACACTATTTAATGATGATCAAACAGCGATGTACATAAATGGTTCATATTTACCATGGTGGGTACATGATCAGATGTTACCCAGCTGTCTGTTGGCAAGATGTCATTGAGAGAAACTTTGATATCCTTCTTGTTGGGCTTGAGTTCAATCATTGTAGACATTGTACATCTTCTGCTGTTTCTTTCATCATTCTTAATTAGCTGGAATAAGCCATAGATATGTCTTTATAAACATCAGAGATTTACTTTGAAAGGAATTGATTTACCATTTTGCTGTTACTTTTCACCAACATTTATTTATGTAAGATGACGTTCAATGGCATGAACGTTCATGATTAAGTGAAAGCACTATGCAAACAGTCATCGACAAATATACTTTAACAAATAGACTTTAAGTGATGTTTAAGTGATTTACATGAAGTCCCAGAATAGACAATATCTATGAGACATACTGACATATCAAGTAAGACATGTAAAGTTTAAGCTTATATATCATTAGAGCCTAACAAACTCAAAGCTAGTCAATTTAGTTATCTTCAGTCATAATTGAGTGATATTCAATTAAGAATTATTAACCAATATGTCATTGGGTGTGCTTCAAAAGCTGCCTTCAGTCAACTTCAATCATATTTTTTTAAATGAACAATTGCAAATTATATTTTGGAAACCTTGAGTCAATAGTCAAGCTATTTTGCATCTAAATTTATGTGAACAAAATGCCTTGTCAGTAATGAGTTGCTGCTAATTATGCTATTTGGTTGATCAATGTTAAAGGGACTGGCCTAGATTCTTCCCACTAATTTTTTACCTGCATATTTTTTTTACTTGAATCAATAGAACATGTTTATAGTAATATAACCTACAAGTGGTTTTCCATGATTTTGAGGAATATTGGAAAAAATTGCAATTCTTTACCTACTTTATTTTTTGTTGCCGGCGACAAAAAGTGGTGTGAAAACAGTGTTTCTAGTTTGAAAACTGATACAAATCTTGTTTCTACACTTGTGATGGCCAAACAAATTATTTTTGATGAATTTGCTTCTCTTTAACTTGTTTTAAGTTATTTCCATGAACTTTGTTTGATCTTTTATCTAGTAAATCCATCTGAGCTCCGCAGCGATTCTGACGTGCAAATTAATTATCTCTCAATTTGAGCCATTTGTGTGTAAATTTTTGCACTTTTTTGGATTTTGCTGTTCTTTTAAGCTTTGTTTAGAGCATTTTCATAAATATTTAATTCTAGGTGGAATCTAGGCTAGTCCCTTTAACCACTGCTTTTGGTATTTTGTGGCAAGTGATAGTTGTATTTTTCGGTGTTTGTTTTGGTCTTAAAATCAGCTGATTGACATAAGTTCAACTGTAACCTAAACCAGCCAGATAGGCATGAAACAAAGACATACATGAACCAGTATTCTTTGAAACATATTTGTGTCCCGTCATATCTAAGTGGCCCAAAATGAAATTTTTTTGGTTTCATCTAAAAGATTATATTTTAAGCTTTAAATGTGACCTTCCAGCCCGTATGAGCAGTAAATGCCAGAAACTTCATTTTGCGCTACAGGTGAAAATACATGTCAAGGTCATAATTTGCTGAAATCTATTTTTTGATAGATTCACAATCCCAGTGATTACTACAAAATACCAGCAAAGTTTCATTTCAAGAAAATGATAGGAAATGTGAAATAAATTGGTTTAATCTTAAGACAATCAACAGATAATATAGGGCTAACTAAACTTTGGAACGCGTTTATCTCAGTTATACGTTTTACTCCCTGACAACTTTTGACGGTCCATAACTTGACTTCTGGAAATCGTGTGAAGTTCATCAAGGTGTCATTTTAATCATTAAAGCGTGGTCTTTGTAAATAATTAAAAAAGTGAAAATGACAAAAGCTGGCATTTACTGCTGGTTTGGGCTGGACGGTCACAAATGACACATTGCTTTGGATATTGGATGTTTGGTTACAACGTTACCTCCAAATTGATAATTTTTTTCAAAAAGTAAGGATATTGGACCCTTACCCTTACGTTGTGATTTTTATAGAGGGCGTGAATACTCAATAATCGAAATTAGCCAATTAGGACACTTCAGTCCATATTTGAATTTTATTTCAAAAAGTAAGGAATTTGATTCCTAAATCCTTACACTTACTTTGAGATTTTTATAGAGGGCGTGAATACTCAACAATCGAAAACAACCAATCAGGACACTTCAATCAATATTTGAAGTTTTTTTTTAAAAAAGTAAGGATCCAAATCTTTACCCTTACTTTGTGATTTTTATAGAGAGGGCGTGAATACTCAACAATCGAAAACAGCCAATCAGGACACTTCAGTCCATATTTGATTTTTTTTTTCAAAAAGTAAGGATATTGGATCCTTACTCCTTACCCTTACTTTGAGATTTTTTTATAGAGGGCCTGAATACTCAACAATCGAAAACAACCAATCTGGACACTTCAATCCATATTTGAATTTTTATTCAAAAAGTAAGGATGTTGGATCCTTACTCCTTACCCTTACCTTGTGATTTTTACAGAGGGCGTGAATACTCAATAATCAAAAACAACCAATCAGGACACTTCAGTACATATTTGAATGTTTTTCAAAAAGTAAGGATATTGGATCTTTACCCTTACCCTTACTATGTGATTTTTATACAGGGCGTGAATACTCAACAATCGAAAACAACCAATCAGGACACTTCAATCCATATTTGATTTTTTTTTTCAAAAAGGAAGGATTTTGATTCCTGACTCCTTACCTTGATTTTCTTTCAAAAAGTAAGGAATTTGATTCCTAAGCCCTTACCTTTAATTAGTGATTTTTAATAGAGGGCGTGAATAGGTAAGGCTAGGTAAGGCAGACTTCCTTACCTTTTCACTTGCCCTTTATCACGACTTAGCTGCTCCAGTCAGCTCATTCAGATTTCCCACGCTATTTCAGGTGTAAATTTCCTGTGCCAAGGAGTTTCAACATACCCACTTTAATTGGCCAACCACGCTTGAGTCCTTTAAGCTATCAACTTCGTAAACACATGTCAATCAAGATCATGAAATTCTCGTTCTCATGACACCATACTCATTAGCATATGATAATTTACCAAGGACCTGATCGAGTCCATTGAAAAAACACGTAAGACACACCCCAAATGCCTTGTTAACCAGGTTATACTGGGACAGCGATCACGCCTTAGGAGCATGGGACGTCATTGAGATAATTAGTATCATCACTTGGCGGGTAGATATACTTGCTTTGTGTGTCAATTAAACCTAGTTAAAGATCTCCGACTTGGTTTAGCAATTCAAAGGTTGCGGTATAGCGTGCAGTGGGCGATAACTGTAATATGAAAAGCCTTTATTTAGTGATGTGTGTTCTTAAGGTACGTTTAGATATGACTGGACACATTTATCGCCATTGACTTGCCTGTGGACAAATTGGGACTTCACCTTTTTTACACAAATGTCAATAGTTGTGCAATATAAGCTTTATTTGAAATGCTTTTTTCACCATACATGGGTGAGATATCACACTTTGGGTGCAAGAGGATGTTTGGACCCAAATTTGGCCATATTATGCTAAATTAGCAAGATTTTGCCAAAAATATTAATAGTCTTAAGTACACCTTGTAAAAGAAACACTTACTTGAACATAGAATGTTGGTACAACATACACATTGATGTATGCTACTGTTTTCCGATTTAACGTTAATGGGTTCTGAAATGCGATAACTTCTCTTTCAAATGGAGTGCTGGATGAAGCAGTTATGTATGTAAAATGTTGCAGTTTGATCTGGACTGTCTTTTCTATGGTATGTTCTGAGACATCTTCTTGCATTTTTATCCATTCACCTTTAAATCAAGTTAGTTATTTTTGTTTAAGAAATAAAATAGTCATTTTTCACTAACAGAAGATACATAGCAGTAAGAGACGTAACTACAATGAAGCTGTCAAACATGATTTATTGCTAATTCTAATCAACTACTAATCGATATCAAAAAGGTGACCTTTCCATTGCGTTTTCATGTCATCGGCTGCTGCAGTCTCTTTACGTTTTGAGTGTAAATTTATTTGTGGTGCAGTTTACGGTGGAAATTAATAGAAATTATTGGAAACTTAAAGCATTGCATTTTAAGTATGAATTAAGCTTTAAGTGTGAACATAGTCGAGCATTATATGGCTTTTTAGTTTTGTTCTGAACCCATCCCCTTGAAATATAATCTTACCATCACCAATATGCGCTTGGTGACAAGATGGAAAATTCACTATAAATGGTGAAAAAATTGGTGAAAAATTCACTATAAACACCTTTCTGGAATACGGGCCCATATGTTCAGAATAAGCGATGGAAAATGGCTTTGTGAGTTAACAATAGCAGCATTTCTTCCCAAAGAAGGGTATTAGCCAATCCAATATAGGGTATCTATTGAGATCCAAAATGGCTGCCAAATTTCATTTTTATGTGCAATAATAGGTAAGAAACACTTCAAAACATCATAAAAAATACTAAAGGTACAAAATAATTGATGGAAAATGGCTTTGAGGGTAACAATAACATCATTTCTTCCCAAATAGGGTAGTTAGCATGCTTCATATTTATTATAGCACTGTACTGAGAGTCAAAATGGTCGCCAAAGTACAATTTTATTCACAAAAATGTGCTCAAGTGGGTTTGTAACTGTATCAAAAAATATCAAATATTCAAAATAATTTATGGAAAGTGGCTTTGAGAGTAACAATAAGAACATTCTGACTAAATAAGGAAGCTAGCTTCATATTTATTATGGAGCCTGTGCTGAGAGTCAAAATGACCACCAAAATACAATTTCATGAACGGTAATGGGTTTAACATAGTTTGAAACTGTATCAAATACATGAAATGTTTAACATTTTAAAATCAGTAACCAGAGGAACATTCAATCCCAGAAAAGAGTGAGCATGTTTAAAATCCAGTATGGAGCCTAGCTGTACTGAAATGTAAAATACAGTTTTTATGCATAATGGGTTTAAGTGAGTTTGAATAATATTTGAATTATCAATGAAAAATTGATTCAGGGTAACTACATGAGCATTTGTGCCTAAAAAAAGGTTTTTAGCACATTTCAAATCCAATATTTATGTTTCAGAGTTGCTTATTAGACAATAATAACTGCTCACCATCTTTTTTGAGGTCATTGTTTAAAATCGGAGGTGTTTGTTTTGGACCGAGGTACTTTTCTGAGGGAGCGTACCTTCCGAAGAAAAGTACCGAGGCACAAAACAAACACCGACGATTTTAAACAATGACCGAATTAAAAGATGGTGCAAAGTTATTATTGTCATTAATAACCACTATTTCTTTTATGTGTAATATTAGGAATAAATACTTTATTAAACTTGTTTCTTACGTCAAGGTCTTCTTATCCTTATAAGAGAATGTCGATCAGTCCAGGCATGATGATCATCGCGTAATACTATAAACATGTGTGTGTGGGGTGCATACGCGCGCTTGATAAGCGTTTTATGAGAAAACGCATCAAGCGCATCACATACGAGGATCATTATAAGAAGTCATTGTTACCTGATAATGACTGCGCAGTTGTTTGCTTAAAAGTAGAAATAATCTTATTAGATTGGATTGTTCTATTACACAGCTAGGTTATTAATTGGACAATAATAACTGCGCACCATCTTTTTGAGGTCATTGTTTAAAATCTGAGGTGTTTGTTTTTGGTCGAGGTACTTTTCTGAGGGAGCTACCCAAGAAAAGTACAGAGGCTCAAAACAAACACCGACGATTTTAAACAATGACCGAATTAAAAGATGGTGCAAAGTTATTATTGTCATTAATAACCACTATTTCGAATTGTAATGCCTTTTATGTGTAATATTAGGAATAAATACTTTATTAAACTTGTTTCTTACGTCAAGGTCTACTTATCCTTATAAGAGAATTTCGATCAGTCCAGGCATGACGATCATCGCACATTTGGTGTTTTTGGTACAGTTTCAAACACAACTTAATAACCTATTTTTGTGCCCAAAATAGTATTTCAAATTTGGGGGGATTTTTTTTAATTAGAATTTACCAATATATAGTCATATTCTCAGATGCAATTAGAAATATGCATAGATTATTAATTTATTTTTGTTTTTTGTCCAAACTAAACACCAATAAATTTTTGTTTGTCAAAACTGAATACTCACCATTTGTTTGTGACGACTTAGTCCATATTGTTGGCTGATACTCTCCTATAGCACATGAAGGCAGTGACAAAGTTGCTGGTGTCAGAAATTTGAGTCCTTCTGGCTCACACTTGACAATAGGACAAATCAGTGAATGATCTTCATCAAGTGGAGGAACATCTTCATCATCTGCTAATGACAAGGTCACTTGAACTGTTTCTCCCTTTGGAATTGCACCTGGGGGAATGTATAGATTTGCTCCCACAACCGGAAGATTGAGATTGTTTCCCTCGCTTGTGACAGGAAGAGAGATAGATGTTATAAGATGTTCATAATCAAGTTCAGCCCTTTCAATGCCTCTTGCAATGGCCTCTGAAACAGCAAGTAGTAGTAAAGTAATTCAACATAAGTAATTCAACATAATTTGTTATTTTACAATAATCCAATATAAGAAGGTATATTGCAAACACAGATCAAATAAACTAATATAAATAGAAAAAAATACGTAAAATTAAAATTAAGTCAGGGTACCTGATTTTTCTTGATTCCCTATATCTTACGGTGTTTCTAAGATAACATTTAGTGTAAGGTAACACTTACTTGAAAAGTGGTATTGTATATGCGACCAAACA
>JXSR01S024930.1:2721-14854 GCA_000969725.1 Ophiothrix spiculata
AGAATATTAGTGAAAATGTTATCAATAAGGGATGACGTTTTTGTGGTTACACGTGTTGGTTTATCTATGAGAGGATAAAATGAAGATGAGTACATTGTGTTTAAAAATCGTTTGAATTCTTGTGGGAGGACGTATTCAAAAGATTGATATTAAAGTACCCACAGATGATACTTGGGAGTGTTTCATGATTTATAAGATTAATTGCAGTAAACAGTATACTTTTTCAAAGTGGATTTTCAAAAGTCCAGAAGTTTTTGCATTTGGGATGTTTTAGGAAAAAGAGAGAGGATGTGTGTGTGTGTGGGGGGGGGGGGGGTGATTTAAGATATTTTTCAGGCGGTTAACGGTATGAATGATTGAAGAAAGTAAGATCCCCCCCCCCCACCGTAAAATTGTCGAAAATTGATGATTTCCCATATAAAGGAACGTATTTTCTGTTTTCCTATTGGTTCAACGTTATAAAAAATTTCATTGGTATGATTTTTTCCACTATGCCAAAGTGTTACTAGTCAAAAAGTAGGTTCGGACTTAAAAAAAAAAAAAAAAAAAGACATGTTTACCCCAACGTAGAAGAACACACCGTGCTTGCTAATATTTGGTACTGTCTGGCTTTTATTCACCACTCTCTTTGTTGCAAGGCGATTTTATGAAGTAATATTTATCTTGTTTAAGTGAATACTTTTCTCTTTGTCATGCTAATATCAAGTGGATTTGATTTCGTAATACCTGGTAACGGTCCATAACAACGGTCAATACATTGCAAAAGGTCATACTTGTCAGGACATACTGTTAAACGCGCATCATTATTTATGTCCAAATGTCAAAACCCCCAAATGTAAAAAAATCTGGACTTTTGAATTTCCATTTTGAAAAAGTACGCTGTTAGTAGCTAAATTGTTTATGAATGGCTGAGGGCATGTATCTGGTGGTATGTAGATAACTCCAATAATGGTATTTTTTGGATGAGTTTCTATCTCAACAAAGATTGATTCATAATCATTGCTTTTAGTTAGGTTAAGATCATTTCTGCTTTTATAGTTTAATTCATTGGATATATACAATGCTACTCCACCACCTCTCTTGAATTTCCTGTTGACAGTGAGCTATACTATAACCATCAATATTATCTAGACAGGGTGACGAATTGTTATCATTTAGCCATGTTTCACTGAACGCAATTAAGGGGAATTTATGATCCAATGTTTTTAGATAATCAGTGATGCTATCGATATTTTTATTTAAGCTCCGTGAGTTGAAGTGAATTAGATTAAGTTTATCTTCGTTTACACGCTTAGCAATGCCATTGAAAGTGTCAATGCAGTGATACATACATATGTCGTTATTATTATTTACATCATAGTTTTTATTTAAGTTGGATGTTTTATATTCAAGATCATTTAAGTTAAATGGATTTAAAAAAGTAGCTTCTGCAAATCATCAAAAGTTATTTTATTGTCACAATGAAGTTGATTAATTTCATGCATAAATTCATCGTCATCAATTATATGATTAAAAGGAAACACTGATCCTATACAATATTTACAATACCAGTTTCTTAGATCATCATCATCGTTGGTTGTTATGAGAGCGCAATTTGTGTGGTTTGATTGGTAAGAAACTTTTCTCTACTTGCTCCGTGGTCGGACAGTCACGTAAAGCTGTGGGTCCCCTGTACATTCACGGGGTATGCATGTTATGCAAGTACTTGTATCATTGATTGATTGATAATTCAAATAGAAACTTCAGATTGCTCAGAACAGGGTCGCTCGTTACATCCTTGGATTATCCAACAGAGACCATATTGGTCACTCTGAACTTTCTGGTTTGAATCTTCTAAAATTTGACGACAGAGTTGCTCAGTTGAGACTCAACCATGTTTTTTTAAAATAAATAATCTCCAGGGCCCTTTGTATCTTAAGCCCTCACTACACGAGGACTTTTTTCAGGACTTATTGGTCAAGGCCAGAAAATGTGCCCGTGTATTTTACCAACTTGCTTCGAAATAATCCTTCACACCAGATTTCATGCCTGTTTTCAAGATTGTTTGCTTCAAAATGTGTCAAGCAAGAAAACTGCTTCGTGTATTTTACCTACTTTCCTGATTTTAATGATACGTAATCCTCTAGGCCAGATACAGGCGGGGAATAGAACGAGGGGCTGGAAATCGGCGCCTGTTTTGAGTCGATAATGGTGATTTAAGGCTGGGGTAGACCTTCAAATGGCATAAACCGTTTTTGTGCTCTAATTTTCAAACCAATTGCATAAACTATATAAAAGAAAACATTTTAAGAAGCGGATTTTTACCCTGAACATCAGATGATGATATCAGTATTTGACCAAAAACGTCAATTTTGGCAAAAAATGCCAAAAACCATATTTTTTGTCCCAAAATTTCTGGAAAGCCTAACTAAATATGCATTCATGAAATTTTGAACTTTTTAGCTTTTTGGAATTTAGAAACAAATGTCTAGGAACGGTTTTCTCAAATTTTTGATTTTTATAGGTCAAAACTAGGTCAAAAAATGTAAACAAATCCCACCGCTGCCACCAAAATGACAATTTTTCGCCTATTTTTGCCATTTTCTCAAAAAATAAGATGAAAATCAGAAATTTGAGAAAACCGTTCCTAGACATTTGTTTCTAAATTCCAAAAAGCGAAAAAGTTCAAAATTTCATTAGATTCACGAATAAAACTTTTAATTCACGAATAAAACGTATTTTTCGTGAATTAAATGTTTTATTCGCGAATTAAATGTTTCAATCATGAATTAAATGTTTTATTCGTGAATTGAATGTTTAATTCGCGAGTTAAATGTTTTATTAGCGAATTAAATGTTTTATTCGCGAATTAAATGTTTTATATTGATAGAGGAGACTTGCAGAATTGTTTTGGTACCAAACATGGCGTAATTGGCTAATTTCCCATTTGAGTACTCATTTAAAAAAACAATTTCAACCGTTAATAATGTGAACTGAGTTAAGGGCACAGTTAACCCCTCATTTTCAGAAGAAATATATTATGCTTTGTAACTCAGCAACCGATAAGTATACATATCTAGATGTGGATTTTCATGTAGAGGAGGATGGTTAAGTCAGTTTTGGACCAAAATGTATGATTTTGGACCAAGAGTCCAAAAACCCTTCTTCTTGGACCACTATATTTATAAACAACCTAACTAAATTTTCATTCGCGATTTAAATGTTTTATTCGTGTATTAAAAGTTTTATTCGTGAATTAAAAGTTTTATTCGTGAATTAACTGTTTTCTTCGTGAATTAAATGTTTTCTTCGTGAATTAAATGTTTTCTTCGTGAATAAAAAGTTTTATTCGTGAATAAAATGTTTTAATTGTGAATTAAATGTTTTATTCGTGAATTAAATGCTTTATTCGTGAATTAAATGTTTTATTCGTGAATTAAATGTTTTATTCGTGAAATAAAAGTTTTATTCGTGAATTAAATGTTTTATTCGCGAATTAAATGTTTTTTCGCGAATTAAATGTTTTATTCGCGAATTAAATGTTTTATTCGTGAATTAAATGTTTTATTCGCGAATCAAATGTTTTATTCGCGAATTAAATATTTTTTTCGCGAATTAAATGTTTTCTTCGCGAATTAAATGTTTTCTTCGCGAATTAAATGTTTTATTCGCGAATTAAATGTTTTATTCGCGAATTAAATGTTTTATTCGTGAATTAAATACTTTATTCGTGAATTAAATGTTTTATTCGTGAATTAAAAGTTTTATTCGTGAATTAAATGTTTTCTTCGCGAATTAAATGTTTTATTCGTGAATTAAAAGTTTTATTCGTGAATTAAACGTTTTTTTCGTGAATTAAACGTTTTATTCGTGAATTAAATGTTTTATTCGCGAATTAAATGTTTCAATCATGAATTAAATGTTTTATTCGCGAATTAAATGTTTTATTAGCGAATTAAATGTTTTATTCGCGAATTAAATGTTTTATATTGATAGAGGACACTTGCAGAATTGTTTTGGTACCGAACATGGCGTAATTGGCTAATTGCCCATTTGAGTACTCATTTAAAAAAACAATTTCAACCGTTAATAATTAATCCCTCATTTTCAGAAATATGTTATGCTTTGTAACTCAGCAACCGATAATTAAATCCATTTAAAAGTATATATTTCTAAATGTGGATTTTCATGTAGAAGATGATGGTTAGGTCAGTTTTGGACCAAAATGTAACTGCGCCCTTAATTTGGGGGCATCCTGTACAAATGACCATACATTGTTCAAAATATACTATGTGTACTAATATAATATGTACAGACAGCTTGTTTATAAAGCTCTAAAATTAGTCTTATTTGACGATTCCTGGATCAAAATTAAATTGTTATAATTGTAATAAGCTGTAATATCAATTCAGAATCCAGTGAAATGTTAGACTCTATAATTGAAGCTCAACATACTGAAATGAAAGACTACCGATCTTATCGAGGAAAACACCTTCCGCCGCAACTGAGACATACATTAAATGTCAAAGTGAGGTCACGTCTGCCAGGTCATACCATGACTAAAGCTTTTACCAGTCCTGTGCGCAGTTGTATACAGTACTACTATGCTCTATTACAATGGTTGTTCTCTTATCAAAGGTTGTCTGATTGGTCTCTGATTGTGTCCGTGATTGTGAACTTGAAACGACACCTTTCTGGGAAGAAAACCTCGGTAAGAATCTAGGTAACCTGTGAATTCGTCAAACTGTCAATACAGTGCATATGACAGTCAGTGTCAAGAAAGCCAAACAAATTTTTATTTTTAAAAATTGAAATATAAAAATTGAAAAAGTAACTAGTGACCACGGTTCTGGAATCTTCTGCTTCTTGAATCTTGAAGAAATACAGGATGAATTGCTGTCTATTAACATCAAGTAAGTAAGGCATGTTTAAGACATTTTCTAGATCTATAATATGAAAATGCTTTCAAATCACTAAAATCATTTCCATGTATATATATATCCCAATATTGAGTGTCACATTTGACCTTGTAGTTGACTATTGTAGACATTGTTAGATAATTTTTCTATTGTTGCAGCGTGGAGCTCATGGAGTTTGGTTTTTTTTGTACTGGCTGTTTCAACATAGGAACTATAAGTACTGCAATTATCTAACAATTTCTAAAAAAGTCAATTACAAGGTCAAATGTGACACTATGATTAGGAAATTGACATGGAAATGCTATTTTAGTGATGTGAAAGCATTTTCAGAGATTTGTATGCATTTTATAAGTATAATAAACAGAAGGGAGCTATTGGAGTTGTTAAACTGCATGGTGTATTCAATTATAAGTTGCTAATTCTAAAACTAATCTGGTGTCTGGAAGTTACTGCTTACACGTCATCATGTTAACTATATAGAAATCTCGCACTGAAGATTATACTACTAGTATACATGTTCGCATACAATGATACAACCCTTACAGTTACCATTGGTTACAATAATACTACCCTTATTCGGATTGTGTTAACAATATATATATATTGATGGACCATTACATATATCAATCGTTTAGACTAGCCTTAAAAGACATGGAAATGATTGAATAACTCAATTAATTGAAACATATTTCCCACGATAGTGATCAAATATTAGTTTTTAATTTTATAACTCTATTGTGATTCAGCAATTTTTGATCACAAGCATGCACTGTAAACTTTTATATTTTAAACTTGGGAATCTTGTCATAAAACTTTCATACAATTTAGATATCAAATTGGTTACTTTTAAATTACCTTAATTCATTGTAATTTATCTCTGCGTGATTATGTGGGAGTGGCTCCGGACGTATCTAATGATAGGTTATTTATGTTGGTCTTCTTTGAAAATTTGTCTTTTTTTATTTAGGTACTTTTCAAGACACCAAACTTAACTTAATTTGCACCTTTCACTGAGGAAATTAATTCCAAACATGTCGAGAGTTCTCTGGAAGATGTCTTTGCAGAAGGCAACACTGATAGTGTTGTGTGTTTGTGGAGTTGTCCTCTTTCTGATTTGGCAGAATGGTAAGACTAAGGACTGCTAATATTTTGTAGACCTGTGTAATGTAAATCAAAATGTTATAACCCCGTCTTTTGTAACGCGGTGTGTCCCCGGATGTGTCCATCATCTCTAAGACTTGCTGTCACTAAATGTCTGATCTCAAAGAGTAGTTCTGTCAAAGGAAAGTTTTGCTTAGAAATACCCAGAGAAAAAATGCCAAAAAAAAAAGAGATGAAAAGATCGGATCTTAATTCGTGAATTTGGAAAGTGATTGGACTTGATTGGTCGTAGGTGGGAACATCTGAATGAGGAGGTTAAATATTCCTGACAGGGGACTAAAAGTGACATCTTCCCCTGGCTTTGCCTAAACCTGCGATATTTCTAGAGAACATCCTGTGGTATTCTAAAATAACACAGGATATTGTTTGTAAATTTGCAAACGTTAGAATAATATATGAGATGTACAATTTATGCAACAACAAATATTTTTGTTATTTTTTATTTCATTTTCCAACAGCTTCAGCAATTTTTGACATCAAAGAGGAGAAAATAGGGAAATTACGTGGACGTTTACCAAATATAATCCATTCTACCGCAGCGAGTAATTTTAGCAAAGTAAGATCTGTGTTTCCCTATTCCAACTTATTATGTTACCTGGTTCAACAGCCAGTGTAATTTCAAAAAAATATGTGCTATATCATCATGATGGTTTAGCCGGATATCTCAGTATATTTTAATGACCTGCACCTTCAAAACAAAATACACTTTGTTTTGCATCATTTATAATCGGTAATGCTTCAGTCCCATTTGACTTATTTTTATTGGCAATCATGGGGTATACACTATGTACTTTACTACATCAGGATAGGTTTGCAAAGGGATAATACATGAAAAGCCTCAACGACATTGGCTGATTGGCACGCATTGGGAGGAGTTACCCACTTGTTCATTGAAACTCAGTATCACGATGTATTTGTGATGTTTATTCTGGAATAGCATCATCAAACGATACCCAATGCATCGGCGAATAAAAAATTCCAGATGCTTTTCCCAAAGCTTACCAAAGCTTTAAGTGGAATGTTTTTGTCATTAATGCATCAGCAATGGTTTCGCAATGTCTTAACAACATTAGCTGCATCTTAATATTCATATTCGGGAAAGCATCGGCGACCCAAAATATAGAAGTTCGTCCTCAACGAATCATCGGCGATGCTTTAACGACCTTGTTTCATGAACATTTGAAGAACATCACCATGATCACGAAAGATTTCAAAGCCAACATTGACTTCTCCAAGGTCCTCGCCAGTGCTTTGTGAGTCCTTCGCCAATAATTTGGCGAACCTTTAAAAAATGCAATGTGAAAATAAATGTATCGAGATTCCGGAAAACATCGTCAATACATCGGGAATGTATCGCAGAAGCACTCCTGTTGGAAGAGGTCGGTGAACCATTTGCGCATCGCCAAGACATCGACGATGTATCAGCGTTGTATTCCCAAATCTATCGCGATGTTCGCTTATTTCCTATGCATCAGTGAATATTCTAATTTGTGATGTTCCTCAATTTACATCGGGAATACATTGTCGATACAAAAAACCCAATAAAGGACCGAGCTTTTAAAGTATAAAATGGGCGCCAGAATTGTAGTATAGACATTCTTGGCTTTGGTAACATTTTTATTACTTGTGAACAAGTTCAAATATGGGTCTCTAAATTTGTATATCTCACATTTTGACGTTTGAATGACTCGGTTTTATTGAACCGATTTTCCTAGCTATGTATAACCTGTTTTTTAATTTTTCTCTCTTAGGATCATCAAAACCATGGCATAAAACCACGGGAAAACGATTCTGCATCATACGATGACTACCATGAGCCCGCTACAAAGGATGTTAAAGAGATTCAAAACTTCCGGCAACAACGTATGCGTATCGCCTGCCAAAAATACTACAAAATAATGCCACTCAATTTTGAACGCGATTCAAGTGATGAAAACGAGGTTGTTAATCACCTGCATAGTCGACTCAATATGACCTATTTCAACGATTATTTTAATTTTACTATTGCAATTGTCTTTAAAGTTGGTTCTACAAGTTGGAGGGATATAATCATCAATGTTCACGAGTATGCGAGCTGGGAATATCGTAAAACACACAAGAATCCTCTCATTACTTTGCTCAGCGAATTTCCAAAGTCGCCAAAAGAAATTACAAAACGATTAAACAATTTTACCAATTTTATATTTGTAAGGCACCCTTTTAGCCGACTCATATCAGCATATACTGATAAATTCGTTAATTTTAACGTGTTAACACGTGACTACTATGGCAATAAAGCACGTGCTATACTAAAAACGTTGCGTGGTGCTCCACCAAAAGACGGGATTGATCCAGATGTCAGATTCGATGAGTTTGTTCGCTTCGTAACTGATGATCACTTATTTCCGAATAAAATGAACAAAGACGGACATTGGGAGCCGTACGTTAACATATACAAACCATGTAAACATTATTTTGATTTTATTGGACATATGGAAACTTTAAATAGTGATATTGAGTATCTGTCTACACTTTTGAAAGCAGAAGAATTTTTGAATTATCCTCATAAAAACCCTACCAAATACTCTAACAGACCATCGATGAAAGAATATTTTTCACAATTGCCAGATGAGCTTTTTGGAAAAGTTGTAACTATGTATGAAGATGATTTCAGGATTTTTGGGTTTGATATACCCCAAAGTGCCGAAGATCTTTAAAATGAGTTAACTGGTTTTAAAATAAAGTTAATTACATAAAAAAGCTTATGGTAACTGTATTGAACCCCGGTATTGAACTAACAAAGGAGTAAATGAGACATCCGGGCTTGTGTTCTTTTTAAGTGACAACATGTTTCATCTGAGGCATTACAACTGATGGATTTTATATGTATTCGAGATTAGCTGGTACCGTCCAGGTCAAGAAACGAGTAACGACTTGATAATACTCGACTCATATGATGCACCCATATCATTGATTCATTGTTCAAATCTTCAAACCACTGTCACATGTATACAATTGACTGGTTGGTTCAAATCTAATACTTCATTAAAAACCAAGGTTTTATTTTACGTTTAAAAGTCACAATTTACAAAAGAAGTATCGAATTGGTCTTACGTCACAAAAGTGACTTGTCAATCAAGGCCGGGATTTTTACAATAGAATCCACTAGTAATATTACTAAAAAATCCTTGGATTTTTAGTTTCGTAAATAACAATAGGCTGTTTATGTATTTTGAACTCTCAAGCAGCAATAAACTATATTTATTGACTCAAGTTTATAAAGTTACTAATCCTGAAATAAGTTACTACTGTTATATTGTTATCCATACGATAGTCTAAGATAACTGCTTTATAACTTCATCAGGTTTTCCTTTCTGTTAAATCTAAAATAGGATTGGCTCAATTATTTAAAGAAGTTATTTGGTAGGTTAAGCATTTTTGGCAAAATAAGTAAAAGTAAAGATGTAAGCTGTGAGCGAGGTAAACATTTTACAATGGTGAATTAAACTTGAAAACCCGTTAACTGTGTTCAGATATCTAAAATATTCATTGGTTTTGTAGCTGTTACTATAACTTAAGTATTGCATCTCATATTTAACAAGGTACACGAAAAACTAACAAGTCCCTTTGTCCAAGCATATTCCTTGTGGAAACAAATGTCGTCTTTGTTTTTGAGGGAACCAATCCGCAAAAGTTCGCGCAGCCCAGATTAGAATTTCCAGGTTCTTTTCTCACGATAAGGGCTAAGAGTCGGGCTGATAGTAAAAGTGTTTGCTACCATTTATTGCTAAGTTGGATTGGGAGCGTCTTAGGGCAACATGATGTTTTTATACTCCTTTATGGACTATCCAGGTTTGTGCGTTTTTCTTAGGTCTGACCTATGATTTCATGAACACTTATGTGATGACTCGCCCCGAAAAGGGTGACTTTGCGATAGAACACTTTTTGAGAAAATGGCGAAAATAGTCAGCAAAAAATAAAGAATATGATAAGAATTTCCAACAGATTTTCTCTAGTAAAATTTGATTGCCTTGATCAATTTCAACAAGTAAGGTGTCATTTTAAAACTTAAAAAATTCTTGAACAGATGAAATGATAAAATCAAAATTGACATCATGTGCAAAGTCCCCCCTTTCGGGGTGAGCCATCACTTATGTGTCCCATGCGAACCAACCTGGATAAACAAACAAACAAACAAACAAGAAATAACAATTTTTAATTACCTTCGTCGCAATTAAGTCGGTAGACTCACCAGGTATACACTGTATGCAGCGCCCCATGAAGGAGCATTCGCACAGGGGACCCACGGCTTTACGTGACTGTCCGACCACGGAGCAAGTAGAGTAAAGTTTCTTGCCCAAGGAAACAAGGAGACGAAAACCGCCCGGCCCGGGGCTCGAACCCACAATCTCGGTAGGATAATACGATGGTTGTTCGCCATTAACTTAAATACAGTAGAACATTCATTTCCCGTAAAAATTGTAACTATATACCGTATAGACTTCAAGCTGGTTAAAGACGACTCTCTCCTGAAACTTTGATGTGGCATTCATGATTGTGTATATAGAAACAAAATTGTATACCAAAGTATAAGAGTGAAAATTAAAATGGTGTTGAAATAATGTATAAAACACAATTTTATATCGTACCGTATAGCAAATTTAAATGTGTATAGCCTACTTTTCAGTTTTTCGCGGTTACTTAGTCTCATTGATGAAACGGCAATAAAGATATTCACCTACAAGTGCCATGGGAATAAATGTACAAACCAAGCATTGCACCATTAAGGAAAGGGTAAATGTTCCTTTTATATCGAATAGCCAACCTGAAAGATACAAATACATAACAAAAAAGAGACCTGTAAGTTTATTTGTATTTCTGTATTATTGTAATGAAATAATTTCATTAAAATTAGGAACTCGCCTTTATAATACAACAGCTTACAACTTCAGTGACCTTCCAATGCAATCGTTGGATTTTGTTCAGATTGTGACCCTTGATAGTCGACGAGAAACCTTTTCAGGGTCAGATCTCATACATGAGAAAATAATCACAAAAAAAGAAGAAAAAAAAAACCCCATCAATTTGAAAACTGCCTTCTCATACAACTACACTCTCTGTTTTTCATATATCGATATTGATTCGTGGCTGGGTCATGAAAATGCTATCGCTTGAACTGCTAGAGTGTTAAAATCATAGTTCTAAAGAACTAAACCAGCTAGGAAATCAGGCTGAGAAACAGGATCAATGGGTTTTTTCATGTTATCATCCAAAATGATGCTTTCAAAAGTTTGCCAAAGATATTCGTGAGCCACTGAAATTATCGAAGAATCTATAAGACTTACCACTTATATAGCCACTCAGAATGTAGCCTGTACCTGCAGACAAATTCATAATAGCAATTCCAACTATTGTGTCTTCTTTATCAACCGTTTCATTCACAGCGTTGAAGAATTGTGCACCAAGGATACTAAATGCCGATCCTTGAAAGAAACTAAGCAGAGATAACAAGCTAAAAGTCCTGGCATATATCATACCTCCGTAAGTAACAATAGCAGCTATTGAACTCGCTAAAAATAAAACTCTGTAATTTGATTTTTTTCTTTGTACTAAAGCTAAAACAATTCTGCTTGCTAAAGCTCCTACTCCACTAATTGTAGCAACGTTAGCGGCATATTTTGGTGACAATCCATTAATTTGTGCAATAGAGACTAGATACACCAACCATCCGTTATAAATATATCCCCCAGCACAAGCTTCAACCAAAATTGCAAGATAATGTATATTTTTCAATAGCGACAGATTAACACAATTTCTTAAGGTGTTATCACTTTTCTCATGTAAGTCATGTAAGTTCTTAAGCTCATCATTTTCGGTCGGTATTCTTTCATAATTACACTCGTCTTTGTCAGCCTGTTTGGAATCGTCAGGTCTATTACTGCGCCAGCTACCGTAAAATGAAGAGTTAAGCAACTGAGTAAGAGCATTGAACCCCTCCAACCATACTCATTAATGAAAAACTGGGTAAGTGGTGCAGAAATCATGATGGCAAATGGCACTGCGGTAGTAACAATATTGGTTACAACGTTGTGGTA
>JXSR01S024932.1:5125-17876 GCA_000969725.1 Ophiothrix spiculata
AAAAGTGATCCTTAAAAGGATCAAAATAAAATGATCCCGAAAACTACTCGTTTATTTGATACCGGCCTTCTAAGAGTGTACGATTTTTATAGGTTGCTCCAAAAATTGATTCAAATTTATCTTAAATAAATTTACAGCAGTCACAGAATAACGATTTTCGATTCAATTCAATCTTTATTTCCATAAAAAAAAATACATTAAAAGGTATAGGCCTATGAGTATCACCAGAAAGCCAAAAAGGTCCGTAAAGTATGATGTACCCATTGGAAGCACAAATTAAGATGTTGTTGTTCGTCATTATCATGATTATAGCCTAAATCTATATATTTCAAGAAAAATTATCTTCTGCATATCTGCAGTCAATTACTATAATTTATTGTAAATGCAAATATAAAACTTAATTGCTGAAGAAAAAAACCCATCAACATTAATTGCGATTTGCGGCTTAAATGTTGATAAGCGCAAAATAGCCACACGTAGTCTTCAAAAGGACGAATATTTTGAAAGCCTTACTGAATAAAAACGCTGTCAAGAAACGCTCTTCTAAATGTCAAATTGATGACACACGTAAAAGGGCTTCCCCGAACCAACGCTTTGTACTCACCAACACTATGACGTATTAAAAATCGCCATTTGATATCTTAATAGGAAATGCCTTATTATGCATGCTCAGAATCGCTCGCTATACGTAGAAATTGATTGAAGTAGAAAATGAGCTCAGCATCAGTAATAATCACATGCATCGGAGCATCCATATTAAAATTAAACCACACACTTGTCCTTTTCTAAAAGCCCTTTTCAGATTTAATATTTTCCTAACCTTAACGCAACGCTTATTATTATCCATTTAGATATATACAATTACTTGAATTAATGCTCTTGAATTTTAATCTGTTAATTAGTCCAACATGATGTATACATTATTGCGTATTTGCTATCAGCAGTAGATAACAACCCGATAGAAAAATATGCAAAGGTAAAAATCGACAAACACTTTGCAAAGGTTAAAAACACAATACTCTTATTATTAAACATTTCGTAAGAGAGTGAGCAGTATGTGGCAGAGAAGAGTATCATGTTATGTGTGGACAGTTTTAAGGGGTTTTCTCAGAGATGCAAATCCTCCATTAATTTTCTTAAAAATTTAGTATTAATTTGGTAGATTTATTTAAGCTGATAATGAATCTAAAATTTAAAAATATAGGTCACCGTGCTCGTATTTTAGATACAGGCATTTCAAAAAGTACATATTTCCCCCAAAAAATTACCCGATTTACCATGCAATGGCTCATTCTAAAGTAACGTTTGTGACCGAAAAATTGAGAAATTTCACTTTTAAATGGCCACATAACCTAGCAAAAACATTATATCAACGAGTTTGTTGTTGATAATGGTGCTCACTGGCGGGGTCAAGACATGTAGATGTTTGAAAATTAAATCAATTGCCAAAATCCTGAGTAAAGTCCATGTAACGTTCGGTAACGTTTGTGACCGCGCACGGAAATGGTTTTTTGCTCCGAATGACTTCAAAGTACAATTTCTCTGAAGTGTCAACGATTTTTTTATTGCGCCTTACACCGATTATGGGAAACATATTTACAAATATTTCATAAAAATTACAGAACATTATATCGCCAGGAATAATTTTAATGCATTGTTTTGTGTTGTAACGTTTGGGTAACGTTTGTGACATTAAACAAAACATGTGCTCATTCATGCACGGATAGACAAACTTTACAATTTCTGATTGGAACATACTTCTTACGTACCAAGTAACAAATGTATGACTGAAAACAAACCTGCTTATGTGGTCAAATAAAAAAGCTGATATTTTGCTTGAAATAAAAAAAAGGTTCAGTTTCCACTGGAATGAGCCAATAGTGTTTTTCACTTTGATTTTTCTCAAAAACTAAGTCGGTGACCCCCCTTTTTTTTAATTTCAGAATTGTAATCAGCACATATGAAAACACCATTTATCAAAAAATTAGAAAAATACATAGAGGAATTTTATGTGTGCTAAGCCACCTTAAATGAGAATGAGATCATTTGAATATCCATAACCCAGAATGAAGGTGATGAATTTGACATTTTCGAAGAAACACAAAAAGCACTCCGATTTCAGTTTTGCTCTCTGAATTTAATGTTTCAAAATGTCAAAATATAGGAGCAGTAACCGTACCTTTGATTACTTTGCTTACACACGACATACTTCCTCTACAAATCATTTATGCTTTTTATTTTATTTTATTTTATTTTTTTTATAAACTTTTATTCTCAAATCATTTCTGCATATATTCTTCCTTCCTCTTTCTCCCCTCCGCTCCCATCCGATATTCATCTTATCTTTATTTATAATGTCTTGTTTTGCTTCTTTTGTATTGTATTATCTGATTTCATCTTATATCTTTCGTACCGAGGACGACATAATGGCTACTTTGGTACTTTAGTTTCAATTAATTCAAAAACAAAATTTAATCTTAAAATCGACCGTCAAGAAATTATTGTGTGTTTCAAGATTTCCAACTTCAAGAGTCTGTCATGTCGTCTGTCCTCCATACTTGTCTTTTTTCTTGTGTCATGTCTGATCTTGTCACGTGTTGTAAACATCGTATCTTATTTAGTCCAGATGTTGTTAGCGTTGTATTTTGCTTTTAATTAGCAGAAATGATAAAGACAATCACATTATATCTGACACACACTCTACACCACAATGTTCCATTATTGCTTTGTATGTATTTCATTGCATGATTTCACGTCACGTCCAGTGTTTCATTAAGATAATAACATGGAAATTGAAATCATATATAAGAGATGATTTGTTGTAGCAGGTGGGTTATGCATTCAAATGATATCGAATATCATATACAATCTGCATCAAAATAAACAGGTCTATAACATGCATGAAATTATGGCACGCCACAGGCGTCAAAAAAATTATACAAAGACAATCGTATTTAATATATCTGACACATTCTACACCACAATGTTCCATTATTGCTTTGTATTTTATTGCATGATTTCACGTCACGTCCAGTGTTTCATTAAGATAATAACATGGAAATTGAAATCATATTATAGGAGATGATTTGTTGTAGCAGGTGGGTTATGCATTCCAATGATATCGAATATCATATACAATCTACATCAAAATAAACAGGTCCTAAGATGCATGAAATACATCAATCTGTGATCTGTGATAAAGATTAGTATTACAGTCTACCTCAAAATAAAAGCACTTGCTCTTTTGAGCCAAGTGGAAAAGAGAAAAAATCTGTAGGTCCTTCGCATGGAATATATATCTTTTTGCTGGTCAGGCTATCATAGTGCAGCCTAATTGCATGGGCTTAATATAAATGTGATGGCTGACCCCGAAAGGGGGAATTTGCAGATGATATCAATTTTTATTTTTCATTTTATATATTGCAGCATTTTTTAAGCTTTAAAATGACACCTTGCTTTTTGAAATTGATCAAAGTGGTCAAATTTTACAACAGAAAATCTGCTAGAAATTCTTATTATTTTCTTTATTTTTTGCTGCCTATTTTAAGCTTTAAAATGACACCTTGCTTTTTGAAATTGATCAAAGTGGTCAAATTTTACAACAGAAAATCTGCTAGAAATTCTTATTATTTTCTTTATTTTTTGCTGCCTATTTTCACCTGTATTTGGAAAAGTGTTTTGTCGCAAATTCCCTCTTTTCGGGGTGAGTAATCACAAATGTAATGTGCAAATGAAGCATTTTTCTACATGAAAATGTTTCTGCTCAATTGCTTCTGAAATAATAATGTTTCTATTTTTAATATACATTGTGTATCTCTTTTAATACCAATATAATGTATATATGTTTCATTAAAATGAAAAAGCCAACGGACCAAGTTTATAACGCGGTGATAGGCATTAATAAAAAATTACTGAAAATAAATGTTTCTATTTTTAATATACATTGTGTATCTCTTTTAATGTTTCATTAAAATGAAAAAGCCAACGGATCAAGTTAATAACGTGGTGATAGGCATTAATAAAAAATTACTGAAATAATAAATGTTTCTATTTTTAATATACGTGTATCTCTTTTAATACCAATCAGATGTATGTAAAAAACCATCTTGGAGCCCAGTAAAAGATAAGCTTCCTTTAGCTTACTTAATTGGTACCAAGTACCAAGTTGGGTTTCCTTGGCAAACCTAAACAAGGTGATTTAATAAAAAAAAATACTTGGATATACAGTATCGGGTATAGTATACTCATATTAGATGAGCTGTATCAAAAATATCTTTCTCCTGGGTATTTTATATGAAACATCAAGCCATAATAATTATAAAAATTTTGAAATTAGTAGACTTATAGAACTGTCCCGGTCACCGGCGTAAATATTATCTACGTCTACGGTAGATATCAAAACACCCAAAATGCAATCATAATTATTGCAATGTGGATAGTATTGATAATCAGTACCGTGCTGATTTAAATGCAGCATCACAATATTCTAGGCAGCACGTGTTGACCAATTTCCAAGATGGAGCACGACTTATGTGAGCTGATGAGAAACCTTATGTTTACCCACATCAGAACTTCACTTAAGAGCAAGATTAATAACACCATAGCTACTAATTACGTGGGACGAATTATGTCAAAATGTCACTGCATTGTTCATTACTGTCAAATTTATAATGTATTCACCTTTAAAAGTCTAAGTAAAAGAGCAAGGAATATATAAATACGGATGTCAACATGTAAAATTAACTTTTAATCAGATATTATATTAGTATGATGTACAAAAAATTTGATAATTTGATATGTCAACAAACTTTTTTAGGCGTGCTGAATCATTTTTCTGCCTATTCTCATTTGATCATTGGTTTGGCTTAAAAAATAAATATGCTCTTTTACTACTCTGCACATTTTGTTAACAAAGGATGAAAAAGATAAAACATACATGCACTGACTCTAGAAAAAACACCGATTTAAAATGGTAAATGTGAATAAATTAATAAAATAAAAAAAAAAAAAAGATAAGTAAATTATGAAAGAAAGAAAATAAATCAATTAGATACAATAAATAAATAAATAAAGAAATAAAATAAAAATAAAGAAATTGAAATAAAGACAAATATGAATTAATAAAATTGAAAATGAGTTATAGAAATAAATAATGATGAGAGAAAGAAATAACAAGAAAGTTGAAAACATAATATGAAATAACTAAATGAATATGAAATAACTTGATGGTAGCCCTATATGAACAAATAATTTTACCCAACTGGCGTTTATCGCTGATAAACAAATTAAGCACATGTGATGCGTTGATCGGCACATATGCCTTTTAAAAGATATTTAATATTTTACATGTTAAAGCAATACCATGAAAATGGCATTATAAACATAAAATGAGTTCGATGTGCTTAAAAAGCATACTTACATGCTCATTTTGCTCAAAATAATCATGACAATAACAATTTCATAAACCCAGATACCGTCATATCTGTTACATTGACGTTTTAACGGATCATTGCTCGCCGCACGCGCGCCAATAAAAATGACTTTATAAATGTCATCTGGAATTCTGACATAAATTCCTTCATTACCAGACTGAAGTCAATGACACTTACCTATAAGATCTGTCATGATAATATTTCGGCACAATGAAATCCTGGGCTGCATTATATAAATTGACAATATGTGACGAGGCTGCTTTTAATTTGGCTTTCCAATCTGGAGTAACAAATGAAAACCCTAACGAATCGTCGGTCGGTGGTTCTTTAGGTGTCGTCTTTAAATCCATTTTGATATATTCCTATATCCACATTTGATGATTTATTACCAAAACAAATAGTGATTTGATGATGCTATTTACTGATGCAAAAATGGCGTCGGAGTGGTTAAAAATAGAAAGATGCAACTCGCACTGTGATGCTGCATGCTTGCCAAGAATACGGTCGATGTCTTGAGGTTGTAAAAAGCATTATAAACAACCATCTCCCGAGTGAAAATGCTCCATCATTACCAAGCACATTATATCGTCTGATGTACACATATATTCCTTAAAGCGCTCCATAGAGACATTGTAAATAAGTAAAATCTAAAAAACCGACAGGAGGAACATATAAATTATACCGGTGTGAGATGTTGTTTATGGCGCTGAATTCTTAAAACAGGTCTGTTCTCAGCGCTGGCATTATGTTGTCTGCATTGACTTACACTTAAGAGCAACCTCAATTAAATATCTTCAATTTAGTGTTACTAGATCAAATCATCCATGATGCTCTATTTATTTATTCCAGATACATATCTTATTATGGTATCTTCGAGTCAATATTTTGTGTAAAAAAAATTATATGTAAGACAAAAATAACGAGTTAAATATCTAAAAATGTATTATTAAAATGCCATTTAAAAAGTGTTTTTATATTATAATTTTCTTAAAATAAGGTACTGTTATTGGACTCCACAATTGTTCATTGTAAACTAAGAATTGACTATATTCCTTAAAATCAATAGATATCTGTATACTATTATTAAGCATTTGTGTATATATTAAATTATTCATAAATTTGACAGATGACAGTAATGTACTGATTGATTGGTGTATTTAAACAAAGGATGAGAAATTCAATTTCATTATCAAATATTTCCTTTCTCTTGCAGTTAGAACAGAAGATAACAGCAAAAAATAAAGTGCTCATTTAAAATAAACTCACTCAATCCAAAGGGGTTTTTTTCGCGGTTATTGAAAACATGAGTTTGAAAAGTTTTTCCATCAAAAAAAAAATGTTTTGTTTACATTTTTTGTTTACTCTTTTACAACAATCTGATTCTCAAGATGCCAAAGCGGGCAAAGAACGTTTAATAATAATAAGAGCATATTGATACATTGTTTTGGAATAAATTTCCTAAATATAAAAAAGATTCGTCGCCTGGATGTAAGAGTGTCGTAAGTGACATATTTGTCATTTTACTTGAAGAACCACTTTTTCAGAATGTCTTATTTTGTCTTTTAAATCTTAATTTCTTATATAAATAAGCTTGGATTTAAGACATGCACTATTGCTTAAATTTTTTGATTTTTTAAACATCTTCATAGATCAAAAAAATCGTCATATACTTAAAATATATATGCATATACTTATATTCTAAAGAATACATCATACATTTTGCTATGAAAAGTGTTCTTTACTATCGATATCTCGATTTTCCATGTCATCTTTTCTATATACTGTTAAATTTAGCTTCCAATAATTTCGATCAAAATAGCATTCATGGCTGACTTGTGTGTAATATATAAGATGTATTCATTGTCCATAAAGAGAGGCCTTTTGAAATCCGAAAATTGTTTTATTTATATGACACACCCATTTCAGTTCAAAACAGATATAGTTATATTTACATTGATACCAATGTTATTAGGTTCAATATTTGACAAGCTTGAAAAATGCACAAGAAAAAACACTATTATTTCATCATTTTCATTTTTTATTGAATAAAGAGCATCTAATTATAATGTTTCATCATTTGTATATTTTATTGGCGTATCGTATACGACAAGTTGCGTGCGTCAATCACTCGTTGACATTTCTAATGAGCCCTTTTGTTCTACTAATTAACGTTTGTTGTTGACCTGTTTTAGATAGTAATATGACTAGATGCTAGTCGAACGCTTTCAGTGTTCTCAATTTAATATTGGTCGTAATTAAACTCCATTTAATTCACTGTTCTAAATATATTTTGATTTATACATGATTTAAATGGGTGCATATATACTCTAAAAATCCCTTGAATATAATTATCAAACAAATCAGTTATTTTCAAGTATGAACCAAAACAGAAAAAATATGTTACCATCATTATATGTGATGACTCAAAAATTTAATCAAAAAGGTGAGAAAATATTATAGAACTTTCGGTTGAGATGATTTTTACCCATTTTTGAGATTTTTGACAAATACTATTTTTTCCAGGTTTGTTCAATTTTTTCCCCGCAAAATAACTCTTCCAAAAAAGGCAACTTCTTAAATCACAAATCCGAAACTATAGGCCTAAATAGATATCTTGTGAAATTTCCTATATAGTTTAGCAAGTTGAAGAAATTAGTAGGCCGTGTACCTCATATGTCCGTAACAAAGAAAAAAACAACATATAGGGGAGGGTGGACGAGTTGGGCCCCCGTTTTGTTCAAACGCCCATGAATTGAAGAGGTTAAGGTCTAGAAGATGTTCCTGTTAACTCAAGATACAGGGCGTCTCAATAGCTCTCAATAAAAGTGTAACACTCAGAAATTGCTTGTTTTAGGCACGAAATCGTGTCTTAATTTATACAAATTTGATGTCAAATTGAAGATAAAGGACCTATCTTTCCAGTACAATTTACCCCATCCCGATAGCTTTTGTCAATCTGGAGATATACGCAATTGTTTGCAGGTAAGCGAAATCCACTCTGTGCCACTTTTCAATATAGCGATAGAAACACACGTTTCTGAATAACATTTTCAAACAATAGCATTGTGTAAAATAACAGCATCCGTAAAGCCACTGCAAATCTAAGCGGGTGATTCTATTGAATGATGATCTGTGGATGTCGGCAGAGGGTTGTGTCTGGCGGAGATGGTGGGATCTGCTTGAAGAGCACGTCGTACTCTGTCGATATTCAGCTGTGTTTTTGCAGTTTTTGGTCTTCCCGAATTACCAGAGTTCAAGTTGTGACTGGTGGCATAGTTAACATACTTCTGGTAGTTCCTTGCCACCGTTTGACGAACAGGTAATTTCCTACCCGGAAACTGTAACTAGAATTGTCTGATGACTTCTGCAGCGTTACGCGTTTCATGATACTGCAACACCATGAACACTCTCTCATCGAGAGTAAGCTGCAACTGTTGCCCATTTCCTGCTGCCATGTTTCTTTTTCAGGCACCAACATCCATTTGACAAGATTGCTAAAGATCATGATGAATACACTTTCTGCATGATAGTGAAATGAACCATGGTGAAGCTTAGCGACCCCTTCCCTCCATTTTTTTTTAATTTTTACCAAAGATTTAGGCCCAGCTTTATCATTTTTACCAAAGCTGTAGGCCCAGTTTAATCATTTTTGCCCAAGATGTAGGCCCAGCTTTATTATTTTTACCAAAGCTGTAGGCCCGGTTTTATCATTTTTACCAAAGATGTAGACCAATCTTTATCATTTTTACCGAAGGTGTAGGCCCGATTTTATCAATGTTTGTACTGCCAAAAACATATTGACAAGTTTCCAATTGACATTAATAATAAATAATATTTATAGAGCGCTCTACAAAGAACACAGCGCTTAACAAAATGAACATATACAAGTAGTCAGATACAAATACAATAATTACAAACACAATTTGTCTGCAAGGTACAATAACGACCGCAGGCGGAACACCGGCAGCCAACCCTAAGGGCGATGGATACCCTTAGAGCAATACAAGTAAAACAGATTTTGAGATCATCATATAACCAAGAATGGCATATAAATGTTATACCACTAAATTCTCTGTTCTCAGAGGCCTACTACCAATTGTTTAATAATCATCTATATAACCACATGGTATCGTAATTTTGAAATGTTATACAAGATATACCAAAGTAATATTAGTTTATACCACCACTAGTCACAAAATGACTATTGGGGATTTTTGGTATAAAGTTGGTAGAATGGCATATAAATGTTAAACCACTAAATTATCTGTTTTCAGAGGCCTACAACCAATTGTTTATTAATCATACAGGTATATAACCATATGGTATCGTAATTTTGAAATGTTATACAAGATATACCAAAGTAATAATATTAGTTTATACCACCACTAGTCACAAAATGACTATTGGGGACTTTTGGTTCAAACTGATAGAAAGGCACATTTTAATCATCAAAGCCAATCAAATCTGTGTTGACAGAGGCCTACTTCCAATTATTATTAATGATGTGTGCATGATAAACTCATGGAATCGTAATTGATAATGTTTTTAATCCAAAGTAAAATCTGTGATATTACTCCCAGTCATCAAAGGACTTTAGGGGATTTTCGATAATAAGTCTGGTAGAAAGTACCATTTTACATGTAGACTGTCAGTTATTTTCCTTGTTCTTATGATCCGTTATGTGATGCAAATTTATATGTATGATTCTGAAAGATATTCTTGTGAAATGTATAAGAGGGCACTGCTTTTAAGTTATATAGGCCCATTGACTATTTTGATAGAACTGTGTGAGAAGCATGCATGCACGTAGTGTACTGTTTAGAGATTTTGCGGATCAATTTTCATATTCTGAGCAAAGATGATGGTAACCTGAGAGAAAATTGTACTTTTACCAGTGACAATTTAAAAAGAGATTTGTATCATTAAACATGTTAAAAGTGACAACTTGAAAGATTGTAATTTGAAAGAATTAATGAAATATTGTGATTAATAATTCAGTAAATGATGCACCCTACCAAATTATTAAAGCAAGTAAAATCACAATTTTGAATGATGTTGAGTTACATATCGATCATTACACTTATGTTGATTTCTTGAGAAATAAAACAGTGTTTGTTATTAATGAGAAAATCAATACTCTTGGTCATTTATGATTCTTTGCTTCACATGGTAACCCTGTTTTGGCCTTTATACCACTCGTTGTTTGGCTCAAACCTTTCCACCTTCTTTGGGTGTCCTGGACTTGACTGCTCCTGGGTTGAACAAGTGTCTCGCGTAAATTCCAAACTCATAAATAAATGCTTATACCATTTTCATATTACATCGTCCTAAGCCTTTGGTTAGTGTGTACCTGCTACGCATGATAGACCCCCTGAGGTTCATTACAATTTGGTGCCAGTTCATCCTGGGATATGCAAACATAGCTAAACCTCTTAACATTCTAACAGAGAAAAATCGAGTATTCATATTGACAGACAATGCACAGAAGGCATTTGAAGAACTAAAAAAATGCAATAACTACAACTCCAATCCTTGCATATCCAAATGCAGAGGATGATTTTGGTAGTATGAGCATAACCCAAGGAAACTCCGTAATTCAGTTTCAGTTTGTGGAGTAGGCCAGTTTGTCACCGACTGGATCTTCTCAGGATCTGTAGCAATTCCATTTGCCAAGACCACATGACCCAGATATGCCACTTCATTTCGAAACAAATGGCATTTCTTTGGATTCAATTTCAACCATGTAGTTGCTAATCTGCTGAAGACTTCATCTAGCCGTTCTACTGCTTGGTCGAATTCACTGGCATGCACGATGACGTCATCTAAATACACCAAGCATGTAAGTTTCCATTGGAGACCTTTCAGAATTCGTTTATTCAATCTCTCAATTGTCGCTGGGGCATTTGTTAAGCCAAATGGCATAACTGTGAACTCGAATAATCCTTGACTTGTAATGAATGCTGTTTTCTGTTGGTCCTCTGGAGACATCTTCACTTGCCAGTAGCCACTTTGTAGATCCAATGTAGAAAACTATTCAGATCCTGCTAATTGATCTAGAGAGACGTCAATTCGTGGCAATGGGTATGAATCTTTGACAGTACAATCATTCAACTTCCTGTAGTCTATGCAATAACGCCAAGTATTATCTTTCTTTCGGACTAACACAACAGGTGATGCCCAAGGACTATAACTTTCAGTTATAATGCCTCTTTCCAACATGTCTTTGATTTGATCTTTCTCTTCCTGACGTTGTTGAATTGGTAGTCTACGGGCACGTTGTTTGATAGGAATGGCATCTCTAGTATTAATCTGGTGTTGAACCACATCGGCTGGTAATTTATACGGCACACTTCGCGCGGTAGCCTAGCCTCAACACCACAGGCCTTCCGATGTACAATCATCTACCTGAGAGAATCGAGACAAATCAGACCAAGCTCCTTTAAGAAGGATTATCCATCACATTTTTTACACATTTAAATTAACAATAATTCAGCAGGTTTACAATGAATAATGGCATATGTAGTACCATTTTGTGGGGAGAAGTCATAAGTTTCTACATAAATTTTTGTGTTATTTCAGCTGGAGTATTCTTGAAAACCAATAAAAAATTTATATCTTAATGTTTCTTATAATTAATTACAACGTTTTAAGAATTAGCTTTTGATATCAGAAGGGGTGCTCACATTGATCTGTTTGTCTCCGGCCAACACAATTGCATTGACTGACATCGCTTGTGATTAAACAAGATCCAATAGAATATCATTTCACAACGATGTCTTTTTACCATATCTGGATTCTTGAAAACCAATAAAAATAAAACATATATGTAAAATGTCTTTTGTGCGCGTTTGGTACTTGAAAAATATGAAGTAGTGAGCAAATATTCAAAATAAAATCCACAGTACCTATCAACATGCATCAAGGACGGATTACAGATTATAAGGAAAAGACCAAGCTTTTATTTTATTGCATTGTTTGTAAACAACGATTACTAATGAAAGTAATGTACTATGAATTATCAAAAAGTGTATTTAGCCCTTAACTTCTTGTTACCTTATTGTATATGATATAAAGAAACCCCAAAACGATCTTCATATTGATTTTTTTTTTGATACCAAGTATACACATCGTCAAAAGTATTTCTTATGATGAATCACAACATTTAACGAATCCGCCCTCGGTAGCAGCTATGCTAAACAACGATTGAATCCACGTGAGATCTGACATGTCTGATAAAAGCATAGAGGAACGCAATATTGTTTTCATCATAATTTAAAAACTAATTAAGTATAATAGCTTATAATAAAGGCATATAAAAT
>JXSR01S024933.1:1780-13965 GCA_000969725.1 Ophiothrix spiculata
TGGAATTGCAAGGACAGTTATCTTGGCTGGAATTCCAAAATCTTCCATACCCTTTTCGGTATAAACTTTCTGAAAATTGTCTGGATTTGGAATGGAAAAAAAAGGAGATTTTGGTTGGAATTCCAAAATCTTCCATAGGGGGGATGTGGACTTCAAATGGAATAGCCCATTATAGGAAACATAATTTAAATGTCAACATGGGCCATGGAAATAATTTTCAAAAACACTATTTTAAATGGGAAGGTTGAAGTTCAAAACCGATTGATCTTGTAAAGTACCTTTAATTAGGTGCCGCAAATTCCGCCTCTTGGTTCCCAGAATCATATACTTGAACTAAAACTTTGTACGTGGTCGACAGAAAGTACAAAGATTGTGATCTGCAAAAATTCTCTTGGCAGAATAACAACTTTTTGTCCAAAAGCAAGATTTCTGCATTCAGGTTCCAGACAAACAAACACATAATTATAACACATGAGACATTTTGCTATCGATCAACAGCTTATTAAATGTTTTTCATAAAAATTGTCGATCTAGTATAATTCTTAAGTTAGCTATGATAATGAATACTACAGTGACGGGACTTTCTAATCTATCATATTTTGCCGAATATGTCATACAGACGTAAACTGCATATCCCACAACATAGAGTAAGCACTATTTGTATCAAGAATTTCCGAATATAACACGACAGCTTGCGCTAATAAAATATTCATAATTACAACGTTTTTCAAATAAAAGTTTAATCATTTTTACATAAGTAATTTTGACAGTTTATACGAATAGATAATATGCGTTGTTATTGCTATTTTAAGACACAAGTTGGATATATATGACCGCTTTGTCAAATATCCTGTTACTTGTAACGGAAAATAATAGTTGAATGGTTGAATACTGAACTACACTTTGAAATATGATCGGTACTACTACGTAAAAGATCCAATGCTAAAAAAAATGATTATATCTTTGGTATTTGTTCTATTTCAAAGGAAGGAACATTGGCAAAGCTCGGTAGGTGGCCCATTAATTCTTCTGGTATCATCAAATATCATGTTTAAATGCATGCTTGAACTATATCAAATATTACTTTATTACTTTTATTTTTATATTGGTTACCTATAAAGATATTGATATTGACAAGACCTTTGCCAATCTCGAGACAAATAACATAAAAGAGTCGACACCATTCCCAGAAATATATTCTCAGTTTCCAGGAACTTAAATCAAAAATCTACTGTCAAAGTCAAACCACTTTCCCATTCGAAATTAATTATGGTCCAAAACGCTCAAAATTTAAAATCCTAAAAATTAAGCCAACCTTATGTACCAAATAGATCAATGTGCTGACAATGTTCAGAACCTTATATTTCTTCTATCTGTATCAAAAAATATTTGAAACCGTCCATGAACCGTGAAAAAATGACCCTTGTACTATTCAGCATTTATATTAGCGATGATGACTACTGTAATTCTGTTACAAAACTAAAGAACCCAATTTGTTTATTGTCATGTTAATAATTGTTATAAATATCGGTGAATGGTTTATCGACAGAATATGTGATGACTCACACCGAAAAGGGGGACTTTGCGACAAAAAAGTTTTCAAGATATAGGTAAAAATAGGCAGCAGAAAATAAAGAAAATAATAAGAATTTCCAGCAGATTTTCTGTTGTAAATTGATTGTCTTGATCAATTTCAACAAGTAAGGTGTCATTTTAAAGCTTAGAAAATGCTGCAACAAGTGAAATGAAAAAATCAAAATTGATATCATCTTCCAAGTCCCCCCTTTCGGTGTTAAGTCCACAAAAAATTCGAACTTAATAGAGTAAGATTTCCTTTACAAACAGTTAACAACAGGAAAAGCAATATGAGTTGTAAATGTCTTGATTGGCATCCACCTGTTATCTTGTCGCGTTTGTTGACAGGGAATATCTATCACAGCCACCTGTTAGTGTTACTACGATAGGGCAGTACAAATAGCAGTTTTGTATTTATGTACATCTGCCTTTGTGTTCAGTTATAAATAATATAACAAAGTCTGGAGGGGTCTTAAACATTTTTGAATAGAAAACATTTGCGTCTTTTTAATTTAAACAAAATATCCTTATAATACGCATGTGCCTTATTATTTATCACCTAGTATACAAGTTAGTTGGTTTAAACGAATACTTTTCACTTTGTAGGTCTTATGGAATAGAAGTAATGCATTTGTTGTAGATTTGACACAATTGTACAAAACTGGCAGTATAGCATCTATTTTTTTATGCAAATTATCAATATTGGGTAATATATATATATTGCTGGATGATGTGGGCTGAGCAAAGTTCGGCGCCCTTGGCAGTAACCTGAGATGCTGCTGGTCTAAGTCCTGTTTTTTTATTGTTATGAAGTAGATAGTTTTATCAAATAACAAACGATGTCTTTTGAGGGTTTGTGTGTAGGGGTGGTTTTTTTCATGTTGATGAGGGGTATTTAAAAGGCTAAACCTTTAATTCAACGTCCATGATTAGGAACCGCAACCATTTTTCGTTGTAAAACATATATGCTGCATGCTTTATGGAAAACAAATATGAATCGTGTAGTAGTTGATATATTTTATTTGTTTTTATTAATGTGATATTGCCTGTGCTTATCATGCTGATATAAAGAACTTTTGGTTAGATTGTGTTCTTCGATGAAAGCAATGCAATACAAGACAAGATAGGCATTGGATAATTTAATTATTAGACTGTTAAATTGAAATTGTCTTAGCAATACTTAAAATATCCACTCACGATTCACAATTACAGGTGTGACAATCTACCACAAACAATAATACAATTGTTTAATTTTCGGTGCCTTCAATGTGCATCCGGAAAGTGTCAATTTAGCAATACGTTTTTCTTACAAGAAATATGGACGTTGTAAAAAATATGGACGTTGTAAAATATTTTTAGCTGCAATCGGGAAGATGGTTTTAAACAGTGATTATCTTTAGCTGTATTAATCCAAAATCTAATTAAGTGACCAAAGAAAATAATATTAAAGGTGTAGGTTCGGATCACATTCTCATCCCCAAGGGCTCAAGTAGTATATTTGTTGATGTCATTTTCCATTTCTTTTGTATTAACATAGCAGGGTTGCATACTTTCTTTTGCCTCTCAAGAGAAAACAAGACACAAGCCAAGGTTGAAACCTCGCACAATGCATTTCAGGGGTCAAAGTCAATTAGTCAAAAGTAAATTGTGCACATCCTAAAATAGGAACCTATACCTTTAAAGTCAATTATTAATCTGTTTTTCTAGCTCTTCTTCTCCTAAATTGTTTCTATCTTGGAAAAAATAATCCCAACGTTCACTTTGCAAAATGTTACTTTTTGATCTTTTAATCAGCAGTTTTAAGGTTTATAATATATGTAATTTGGATATCAACGAGAAAACTAAATTTTATATTCAAGTTGTTTTCATGGCACATTCGAATTTTACTCTATGTCCAAAGTAAAATGACACCAAGATCAGATCTGTTGGTCTATCGGTTTCTGGGATATTGAAGTATTTTTCCGAAAACAGTGTCGCTGTTTGAGCTTCAGATAGGGGTAAATTGGGGAATATTACAATATAAGTGCAATTACAGGCAATGGGCATGCAAAGTGCCAAACAAACTAAGGCATTGATTTGGTTCACACATTTTTCTTCTACTAGTGCCTGAAAATAATTTATTATACATTGGGAATTAAGATGTACACAACCCGTTTAGATATTGATGACAAATATAGTCTAAAATTGAAAAAAAAGTTCGAGACTTAAGACAGCGTTGAAGATTGCATATACATGATAATTAAATGTACCACAATTTTCAACGGATTGGAATTAATTTTGAGGTACTATATAATGTTATAACTCATTGAAAAATATGTTGTTTTTATGTACCATTGTGCATAATAAAACAACATTTGCAATATGCAAACAAGTATAATACCATCAACCCTTTTCAAGGAATGTGTTATAAGCATCAATGTCACCTACGATTGTGAACACGTCTGTGACGTAACTTTTTAACCTCAAATTTTGTCAGCTACATATTAATGGACGTGAGTTGCATAACAAATAGAATTTTGTGTGTGTAAATAAATTGCCAGTATGCAACATTTTTTGCCACATTCAACATAGCAGCTAGCGCAAGTTCCATTATCAAATCGCTTAATGCATACTAAAGATCTATTCTTTGTTGGTGACGGAAGTTTGTGCGGTATACGGAAGTGCTTACCGAAATCTTCATGAGTCATGTAGCAACGGAATGTCTCAACAATATTCGTCCTTCTACAAGCTTAAAAAGCCTTTGAATAGACATAAAAAATACAAAAAATGATATTCACATCCTATACATATAAAATATAAAATACTTATTATGATTCTTATATTGAAACTGATACTGATATTGAAACCACTGATAAATATGCGCAATAGTTACAAAAAGGTGTTCCAAATATGTCAGGGGAAGGTGTAATCGGTTAACTATAAATGAGATATTATCTTGATGTTTTATGTTAGGCTCAGGATGATATTGAGAATTGTCAGAAGTATACTCTAGCGATAAAAAAATACCTAAAGTTGGCTTAAGGAAGAATCAATAACAAACTGAAAACAAAGTTTGTGCATTGACAAACATGTCATCATTTGCAATAGACAGCCATGCCACCTTCGATGATGAACACGTATGTGACGTGACTTCCTAATCTATCATATTGTGTCAGCTTTTTGTAATACAGACGTAAGCTGCATATCCTATAACAGACATTCACAACTATTTGAATGTAAATAAGTTGTCAATATACCTGCAGGTATATCACAACATATTACGTGACAGCTAGAGATGAAAGTAAAATAATAATTATATTCTTGCTTTATTAAAATTGAAATTTAATAACATGTACTTAATTAGCTTTGACAGAAAAAAGGAGTAGAGTGTAACGTTTTATACAAATTGGTTGTTTTGCGAAATTTATCAATATTATATCAAGAATGATAGTGGAAGGGTTTATTTTTGAAATAGAAATATGTAAAATATAGAAATGTAAAAACCAGATACGACAATGTCGGAAGTCCACTAGATTTGCTTTCAAAAACTTTGTAAGTTCATCCTTTGCGGTCATTTTAGCGAGAAAACGTAAACGAAAAACGTATTTGCCACCTTCAAGGCGGTAAGGGTGTCCCGTCAAATTCGGAAGGTAAGGATGGAGGGGGGGGGGGGACATCTTAGAGGCACCATTTCCCTTCCTTATAAGCAAAAAAACCCACCCGATATTTTGAACTTTAACAGCAACATTTGATTTGTTTTTGTGAGTTTTTGCGACAATCGACGATTTTCCAACTCGGATGTACTTATTGCGTCATAATTACGTATAGGGGCGTTGAAGGATCATTGGGTGCTTTGCTTCCAAGCATTCTCTTTGCGCAGTGAAGCGTGACAAAGACATTGAGAAGAGAAGTGGCTTTGAACAAGACGGGGTCAAATCAAATTTGACTTTTAAATGTTTAATGATTTTGTTATCAATAGAAAGAGAATACACATCCCTTATAGTATGGTACCAAACAACTTAACTTTTGGCGGATTAAATTTCATAGGTTGGGGGGGGGGGGGGAGTTACCACTCCTCTTGATAACAAAAGTTACAAAAAATACGTTGGTAAGACAAGGGTTAATCTTAATTTTTGATATATACGGGGGAATATCAAAAGTTTAAAAGATCACCAAAAAGAAATACAACCAGGAACATAACTTTATGATTTGACCCTTAAGTCATCTTTACATAGCCACCGTGGAAAGTAACACTTTTCTCCCTCTTGAAACTAACTGACAACACACCGACTTCGTAGACGTCTTCGTATATCCCCAAATCCACATTGTATTTCGCTAAAATAAACGTTTTCCAGGCTGCTATACTTTGCTAAGTCACAATGACGTTATTTGTTGACTGATTTCCATAATATTGGTAAGAATGGAAAGAGAAGACCATATTCTATACTATGGTATCAAATATTAAAACTTTGGGCTGTAATCATTTAAATGCAGTTATTTAATCACCCCATATATCTTTTATCCATGCAGTTATCTTGTTAGCTGAGGCAGATTATTGATATCTATCGACATATGTATAAATGGTATGAATGTCATTGATATCACGATTATGTATTTGCACCATAATGTACACAAGGACGAGCGGCCATTCTGACAAAAAGTTAATCGATGTAGCTTCTTTCCTTCTTGGTGATCTTTAAAACTTGTTGATACCCCCTCGTAATTGTGTTATATATTTTTTCGCTTAAAATAGTTTTAAACACCGGATTTGGGTTATTGCTATGACCTTTATTCAGTCAATGTGTAACTCCTACTGAAAGGAATGATATGTAATATGTGTCTTATTTTAATTTCGTACATGCCGCTAAGTATAAATAATGACACAATTATTACCCATCATATATACTAAAGTGGTGGTAAAATCTAATTGATTTATGTTTCTCCCGTTCTTCAAGTGATTCAAACAGTCGGATTTCCTGTACATACTGTCAACAGCAGAATAAACAATTAAAATGGTAAATGCCTAGATTGGCAACCACCTGTTAGCTTGTCTGGTTTGCTGACAAGAATATCAATCAAAGTCACCTGTTAGCCAGTCCTACTATATAATATTAAAGCATTTAATACAAATACCAGCTTTGTCTCAAAATTAAAAATAAGAGAAGGTGGTCTGTAACACTGTTAAAACAAAACATATGTGTTTTTCATTTTGAACAAAACTATATAAATATCCTCAGAAATATATCACACATCTTTTAACATTTTAAACGAATATAACCAAGGCTCAAGATAACATATTATTTATTTCGTGGGTTAGTTAGATCCATACATATATCGAAGTTTTTAATGGATATCATTGTCTTCATTAGACAATGACCAAAGTTAATAGTAGATGTGTGCTTTCGTTGTTTACATTTTTTATTTTAAAAAATAGAGGATTTCTGTTTAGATGTTTTAAAAATGCGACAAGTTTAACGTTTCTGTACTGGTAAAACTTGAATGGAGAAAGGATTTTATCTTGTTTTTTAACAAATGAATTTTATGTTTTGGATGTTGGAGCCTGATTAATATGATAGAGTACACTGCAAAGGTAACGTTTCTGATGAAATTAGAAATTCGACCTTGGATGTGATTTTTGACTATGCTCAGCTTCAATGGCCCGTATCTCGTAATTTACTATGCCGGTATAAAGGTACCTTTCGATATGATAGGTCTCATATGGTCCTGAAAAAAAATATTCACAAAAAAATGTCAATTAAGGGTTGATTACCTCCATCTGCTCACGTAAATATGAATCCTAACTATTTTTTAATCATTACAAGATAAATAGTTTCCACTGGATTTGCGGGGGACTCGAACCATGGATTATGGCAGGGGTTAGTCATGCATTAAGAGGCGAGAGATCTACCGATAGGCTATCAAGGCAGTATTGAGATCGTGAACTAAAATCTAAAACATAAATATTAGAATGCCGTATACTTCTTTTATTTACATAAAAATTGCAAGTTTTGCCTCATTGGGATGCTCCATTTGTAAGTAAATTATGTGAATTCGTATATCAGACAAAATATAGATAACGTAGATACTAAAAACAGACAATTCACAGCTCAAACAAGACGAACTCAGAGTCGTAATTCACGTAAGGTTTTTCGGGCAAAACAACGCGGGCTTGTTACATTATCATTCAGAATCAACACAACATATTCATAAATTAGTATTTGTAATTCAATAAAAGGTATCAAGCCTACAATATGTCAAAATTTGAGAACAGTCGAATTGTTCGAACATCATAAAATCATGAGGTTTCGAAGTAGTCTATTTACCGTAATTTTGACCTTGATAATGGACGTAAAATCACAAGTAAAGTTGCATGTATAAACTAGAGACTCTATTCAACATGTACGTCAAAAATTGTGATATTCTGATATGTGTAAGTAGGTAAAAAATTGCAGTAAAGTTGACGTTCAGCCAAACGGCACCCATTAAGGGACTGTAGCCTTAAGGTCAAAACATAGTTATTTTGAGGTATCAAACATTTGATGCAACAAGTCTTTGTTATCTTATAATCTGATATATAGTTTCAATGTATTTTCTATTAATAACGGAGGCTTGGTGATGACAAATCAATATACCACAAAACTTTCTTTGATGTCAAATGCTTGGTTATTTTCAACACCAAGCATCCGTTATTGATTAGAAGGTGCATTGTAATTAATGTAATAACAAAGACTTGTTGCATTAAATGTTTGAGATCTCAAAAGAACTAAGTTTTGACCATTACTCGCATAACACTCACTAATACAAACACAAATCTGATATATTTTTCCAAATAGTTATAGACAACAACTTGGTCTTTTCAATCACTGCCAGTCTCCTTTCCGATTTTTTTTAAATAGCCTGGGTAGATAAACTTGAAAGAGCTGATTTGAAAAAAAAACCTGCTGACAGACCAGTTTGGTAAAAAATGAGATTTTTTTTTCTTAAAAAGTGCAAAATGGACGTAAGACGTTTCCAAGTCTACTCGTCGTTTATGAAGAAATATTCGTATGAAATTACTAGGACCATTATCAGCAATTTTGTGACAAATTTTGATGTTCTGTCAGATTTTTGACCTTTTCTTGAAAATTACCTCTTTATTTTTTATGGTCGGCATCATTTATTTGTGTCCTATTTTAATTTGAATTGTCTCTCATAAAAGTATGTAAGATATATATGTTAATACGTAATGAAACTTAGAAGTAGAACACTAGGCTAATCCCCATGATGTCTTAGTATTAATACTGCGTACTGCGTTTGAATGCACGTAATTCCCCTTTTATACGTCCCAGTAATAATTGATCTCTTTCAGTCAGTACATAAAGTCAAATAAAACGGTGCATTCATTATTTACATATGCCATATAACCTTTAGAATCAAACTGAGCTTAAAATTTGACATTTGATTGTCATTAGTTGAAAAATCGGTAAACTAAAATGCCTACTGGTTGAATGAACTAACTTCTACTTTAGTATAGATCTGCAGCCTTTGATGTATCCGTTATAAAAGAAACGCCTCAAATCATACAACAAATGTTATGACATCTTAATGGTAGGTGACTTAATTTTGAAATAGATCATAAAAACAGCAAACATTTTCCGGCCATTCACAAATTTTGTACCATATTTCTTTCAGGAAACATAATTTGAATGTCAACATGGTCCATTGAAATACATTTCATGTGGTTTTATCAAAAACCCTCATTTTAAATGGGAAGACGGAAGTCAAAAACCGATCTGGCAAAACACCTTTTAATTGTGGCGCAAATTCCGCCTCTTGGTCCTTAGAATCAATGAAACTTTGCATGTGCTCGAAAGAAAGTACAAATATTGTGATCTTTAGTCGATTGGCAGAATCACAATCTTTGCATGTATTTCACTCGTACTCCGAAAACAAGTTTGCTGCATTCACGACAGGTTCCAGATGAACAAACACGTATTATAACACATGAGAAATTGCTATCGATTTACAATTTATTAAAGTGTTTTCATGATTTTTTTCCAATCTAGTATAATTCTAAAACTAATCTAAAGTTACCTATGATGATGAACAACGCTGTGATAGTACTTGCTAATCTATCATATTTTGTCAAATAAGTCATACAATGTATAGACGTGAGCTGTGTAACCCACAACAGAGATTAAGCATTTTTTGTATGTAGATATTTTGCTACTATGTCTGCGAGCATTTCCGAATATAACATGACAGCTTGCGCTAATAAAATATTCATAATTACACCGCTTTTCAAGTAAAACTTTTACATAAGCAATTTTGACAGTTTATACGAATAGATAATATTATTAGTTATTTTCTGTTTGCAAGTTCATGCAATATGAGAAAATATTAATGGTTTAGGTTCGTATCACACAAGGCTGAAAGCCAATTGTGATACCAACCCAAACCATTAATATTGTTTGTATTGCATGAGAACAAACAGGGGATAACGAATTTATCACTCAGTAAACACAAACGTTCATAGCATAAATTTGAAAATACCACAAGAAAAATGCTTGGAACATTGTTATTTTTTATTTTTATAACATTGCAATCAATTTTAGATTTGCAATTTTTCGGGTTTGATTGACAGTTATGCGCATGGTTTCTATCGGCATCACGTAGTACAACGCGTTGCTGTTAGTCTTGCACGCACAGCAGCCTCGCGCGCTTTGTAATACAGCTATCATGTTCAAAAAGCGATTTTTTTTATCTACTGGGTGATAAGAGTTGATATTGCTATTTTTAGACACAAATTGGATATATATGACTGTTTTGGTCAAATATGCTGTTATTTATAACGGAAAATAAAAGATGAATGGTTGAATACTGAACTACACTTTGAAATATGATCGAAACAGCTACGTAAAAGTCCCACAGATTATATCTTTGGTATTTGCTCTATTTCAAAGGAAGGAACATTGGCAAACCTCGGTAGATGGCGCATTAAGTCTTCTGGTATCATCAAATATCATGTTTAAACGAATGCTTGAACTAGGTCAATAGACTTTATTACTTTTATTTTATATTGGTTACCTCTAAAGATATTGATAAAGCCAAGACTTTTGCCAATCTCGAGACAAATAACATAAAAGAGATATGAAATCTCAGTTTCCAGGAATCGTAATCAAAAATCTACTGTCAAAATCAAACCACTTTCCCATTCAAAATAAACTTATGGTTCAAAATGCTCAAACTTTAAAATCCTACAAATTAAGCCAACTTTATGCACCAAATAGATCATTTGCTGACAATGTTCGGAACAAGAACCTTATATTTCTTATATCTGTATCCAAATGAGAAAAAATAATTTTAAACCGTCCTAATGACCGTGAAGAACATGACCTTTGCACTTTTCAGCATTTGCATTGGTGATGATTATTACTGTGATTCTATTACAAAACAATGGAGCCCCAGTTTGGTTTATTGTCTTGTTTATACTGCTAATAATAAATATCGGTGCATGATTTATACTTCCGACAGAATATAAAAGATATTGCAACATGAATTTGATGTATGTCCACAAGAAATTCGAACTTAATAGAGTAAGATTTCCTGTACATACACTCAACAACAGAAAAAGCAATGAGAGTTGTAAATGTTTTGATTGGCATCCACCTGTTATCTTGTCGAGTTTGCTGACAGGGTATATCTATCAAAGACACCTGTTACTACGATAAGGCATTACAAATAGCAGTTATATGTTTATGTACATATACCTTTGTGTTCAGATCTAAATAATGTAAAAAGTCTGGGGGGGGTTTTAAACATTTTTGAAAAGAAACCATTTGCGTTTTCTACTTTTAACAAAATATTCTTTATATCAAGTCTTATCATTTAGCACCTGTTAAACAAGTTAGTTGGTTTGAACGTCTCCTCGTAAAGTATCTATCTTAATTTAAAACATTTTTCTCTATAAAATCCACATGGAAAAAACCCTTTCGTAAGCTTTTATCAAAACGTTTTATTTAGTTGAATTTTAATAAATTTAATATATAACTATCGAAGTTACATAGTTTTACCAAATGTATTGGGTAAATCTCTCTAATTCTACAAAATTGGCGGTATATCATTTATTTTTGATAAAAATTGTCAATATATATCTTGCTAAAATATATTTTCTATACATTTATAACATTTAACAACAATAATATAACAATTTCAAACGTCATATCTTTATATTTCAAATTCCAATAGCTCACTGTTCCGAGGTATTTGATAAAAATGTTAATATTAGGAAGTGTCTTGCTAAAATATATCTTTTCTATACATTTATAACATTTAACAACAATAACATAAAATTTACAAACGTCATATCGTTATATTCGTTATATTTCAAATTCTTATTGCTCACTGTCCCGAGGAAAGCAGGTACCTAAGGGACATAATCAATATAGAGACGAGCGATCGCTCGGGCCTCCCGAGCCATGAAGCCAAGTAGTTGACCCACCTTTACATTTTGCTCATCTGTGGCAAAAAACAAGTAATATAAAGGTGAATAATATCAATTCGTCCCAAACGATCTAATTTATAATGGTTGATCGACCAGGTACTGACTTGGTTCGGGTGAAGAAGATTGGCTCGTCCTTGCTCGGCTCGGG
>JXSR01S024933.1:17877-33780 GCA_000969725.1 Ophiothrix spiculata
AACAGTTTTTTGAAATCAGTTCGCCATTTATACACTACTACGTAGTTTCGTACGGAGTTTACGTCCGCACTCAACGGGTGCCTTGGCTGATTGTGGAACACGATGACAAGATATAACTGCAAACAAAAGATAGTTGAAGACAACAGCTTGGTCTTTTCATCCACTGTCAGTCTATTTTTCGATTTTGTTACTGTCAATATCCAGTCTTTTTGAAAACTATTTGCTTCCTATTTACTCCCTTTAATATATTCTTTAAAACTGCATGTCTCAGACGTCACGAGTATAACAGCAACGTAGATATGACATGGGATTATTGTTTAAAATAAATCCACCTTGGAGACAAATGCATAATTGAAACATAGGAATTAAGATGCATACATGTCATTTAAATATTGATGACAAAGAGAATGTAATATCAAAAAGAAAAAAATGTACGGAAGATTGTGATGATGTATGCTTTAAACTTGAAAAGTTTACTGGCAGACATGGTGAATGTACTACATGTTTAGTAGAAATCAGGAATGTGGATTAGTTTGGATTTGTTTGAACGAAATAAGTTCTTTCAAAAGGCATAAAAGAACAAATTGATTATATCTGAATGTTTGATTAGAAATACTTAAAAGAGTGATTCAATATTTAAATTATATAGAAAAGGAATGTAAAACTATTAAAAGAGAAAGCAATAATAACGCAGCCTAAGAGTTTTCTGAACTATGTTTAATTCTCTTATCTAACATCATTTTGACACTGAGTTTGGAACATTGTTGCTTAGTATGTGTTATTTATCCATTTGAAAACTACCAACTAAAGGATCTTAAATTTGCGTCTTATTTTAAGGATAAGTTTAACGTTAGTCAAATTTGTCCAATTATTGAGTCAGTAGACGGTTGCAAAATTTATTTGATTTATCTCTTGCTAGGACTACAAGATATAACGTATTGTCGTCCATTTTCCTGAACATACTGCCAACAACAGGAAAAGCAATTGAAATTGTAAATGTCGTGATTGGCATCCACCTGTTATCTTGTCGATTTTACTCACAGGGGTATCTATCAAAGTCACCTGTTAGCCAGGCCTTCCAAGATACAACATTACAGATGCCAGTTTTATATCAGGTTCATCTACTATTATGCTCAATTCTATATAAGGTAACAGATACATCAGAAGGGATCTGCAATACTTTAAAAAAGCAACAGCATTGTTATACTTTATCATTAAGTTTTGTCGTGCTAATGTGCCCTTTAACCCTAAAAAAGCCGGGGGGGGGCGGAATCCGCCCCCTCTGACATTTGTTGTTATACCTCCGCCGGTTATTATTTTTTCGCGCTGAAACTTCTTTAGTTTTTTACAATCCTTGCGCTTATTTTAAGACAATTATTGTGAAAATTGGACCTAGGGTTGGGACGTGGCGTTCCGAAATAGGAGGCTGGGTCAAACGAAAAACCGAACAAAAACTGATTTTCAATTGGAATTACACACAAATCGTGTTTATTGCTTTCAGGATTCCCCTCCACTTTGTTCTATACAGATATAATAACAGTCAAAAATGTAGATATGCACTTTTCTTTAAGAGAATATTAAAACTCTGCAAAAGATCTGTAATTGTCCACTTTCCGTGTGTTACACGGGTCTAGGGAAAGACATACCAGTTAATGTCTTGCTCAGTGCCCTGCGTGTGCAATCCAATAAATTCAAATCAATCAAATAGCAGCAGCAAGTCAATGTGTTTTAATACAGTACTGGACCTTTATATTTCAGTGACAAATAACTGAATTTTTTTAGGCTACATTATTTTAGCAGTATTAGATCACGCTTTAATTTCTTCCAATTAAAAAAAAAAGAATATGCGCTTTTTTGGTGCAGTAATTTAGAAAAAACAAAACATGTCAATAGCCACTTCAGATTTACTTAGGCCAAAGAAGAAGAAAAAAAAAGTTTGTCTCAGCAACCATTTGCAAAAACGCTATGCGCTATGCGATTTTTTATTTTTTTATTTGTTTTAGAAAAAATAGCTATGCGGTATGCGGGATTCTTTTTTGTTTTGTTTTACGTTCTAAAATTTTGATCGCCCAACTTACGTGTGTGAAGTCACCGCCACCGTCACTCAACACGTATGCGGTAGACGAAAACACGAAACAGGAAATAAATCTCGCTTGAATTTAGAATAAAATTACTAAAAATCGCACTGATTCAGTTGATTTATTTTACATACTGTCTCCGTATTTTGCAGTGTTTTGTTCATGAGATCGCCATTTTGTAATGACCTTCAGACATGTTTACCTCATATATGATTCACGAGTTCCTCTTTATCATAATACATGCAAAATGAAATTTGTATAAAATTTAAGATTGTGAAAAAAAAAATGTTAAAAAACAAGTGTTAAACAAAAAAGTGTTATTTTTGAAATTTGTAAATTAATAAGGGTAATGTTTTTGTTTGTTTGTTTGTTTGTTTACCTCGGTTGATCCGTGACGGACACATGCCATTAGATCCATGATGAACTCATGGTCTCTTCCAAGCTCATACAAAAGTACCAACCTGAATAGCCAGAAATGGCTAATCTATGCATGCTGACCAATGCATCTTTGAAAAGATGCCGAAAATAGAAAAGATAGCAAGAAAAAGAGAAAGAGAAAGATGGCCACACCCTACACAATTGTACAATTTACTCTCAGCCCTTACTTCGTGAGAAAAGAAATCAGGAATTCTAATCTCATGCCCCGATGCAAAGGCTTAAACAATTAAAACACATATAATATGCTTACAATATTACACAGGTTTGGCACAATAGTTCTAAAATCATAAAGATATCCGTCATTTTCTACATTTCAAACTTACTATTAATATAGAAATGTTAGGAATAATTTGCACTTTCATATAATACCAACGAAGACACTTATTTTTAAGGTATTGGTATATTGCCTGGACACTGCAACTTTATGAGTAAAATATTTTCAATCATTTAATCTGGCTTTAAAACTTTTACTTTGAAACACAATATATTGTAAGGTGATTGGTTTCCCTGTCTTTATTAATTTAAAAGAACATTTATGAAGTAAATATAGCAAAACATTCATGTACAAATTGAGAAAAGCCGGCGCACTTGTATCTTCCCATCTTCCTTCTTTATATTTTAGAGACAGCGATGTCACCTTCGATGATGAACACGTATATGACGTGACTTTTTAATCTATCATATTTTGTCAGCTAAATAATATAGACGTACGCTGCATTTCCTATAACATACCTTCGCAGCTATAAAAAATGTAAATAAATAACTTGTCAATATGTCTGCAAGTGTTAATTGATATATAACATGACGGCTTGGGCTGGTAGCAAAATATTCAAAATGATATTTCTTTATGTCAATGAAATTTTAATATTAAATCTTATAAATCAATTTGGACATATTGAGTAATTGACAATAGACGATAATTTGATTCTAACCATAGCCTTGATCCGGAAACTAACTCTGCTCATATTCCATTTATAAGAATATAATGATTAAGATGACTAACTTTGTCATAATGTAATAGCATTGTGTAAAACTGCAAGTATGGAAAGAAGTCTCATTTGCTGATCAGGCCTTTGCTTGCAACATGGTGGTTTGAAGAACGTTCTGTTTTTATTAATTTCATTCGTATAGATACCCTGTTTTTGAAGAAGAAGTGAACTTTAAATATTATTGATCATTTTGAATTATTTGAATTTGTGTAAGCAATATTGGATATGTCTGCTTACTCCTTGCACATTTTTATCATTTAAAAATCTCATTGAAAATTTGGCTAATGTTCTACAAGTAAATTATAGACTGCCTATCGTCTGAATTCCTGTGCAACTGTCAACAGGAAAAGCAATTCAATTTGTAAATGTCGTGATCGGCATCCACCTGATATATCGTCGGTTTTTTTTACTAACAGGGAATATCAAAGTCACCTGTTGGGTAGACTATTAGGTATATAACATTTCAAATACTACTTTATCTATGTGCATTGCCCTTGTGATCAATAAGAGTACTCTCATAGAGCAGGGGATCAAGGGATACACATTTATATGGTCGTTAAGGCCCTGTATCCATTGGCTGTTCGTTGGTGCCATATGCAGGCAATTGTCCCCAATTGTCATGCGACACGCACATAAACATCTGCCATACACAAGGTCACTGATACGTTCATTAAGCACAATTAAGGTTAATTGTCTGTGGCGCGCGACAATTGGGTATAATTACAGGAATACGGAACTAGGGAACATCCAATGGATACAGGGCCTAATTTATATATATAGGTATGGCCGTATGTGCAAAATAAAATCAATATTAAACAAATGTCATTAAGCTTTTAAACAATGATCTTATTATTTATGTCATATATGTCATTCAAACATATAGGAGGTGTAACATAAAATTTCGTAGTTCAATGTAGTTTTATTCCAGAAGTGTAATACCTGCTGCAAACAAGTTGAAACAATAATTGGGCAATTTAATTGAACACATTTAATGATATATATGGTTCAAACGTGAGCTGAAAAAATGAAGGAGATGACGGATTACACAAAATTGTAAAAAATTACCACACTGCAAGAAAGTTGGGGCAATTTGAGGGTGATTTCGCCCAACGTTGATGAAGTATACATCCCTCCCAACGTTGGGCAAAACACAAATAACACTGTTGGGCACACATCCCTGCACCCAATGTTGGGCAAAACTATTTGAGCGGAAACGCAAGTCCATAACCATCTGCCATCTGTGGGATAAAATCGATACAAAATTTTGGCAAAAGTGTCTGATCTATGGTTCTTTTTAAGTTTGCCTAACAGTTGGTAGGGATAGATATTTGCCCACTTTTTTGCAGTGCAATCTTTCAAAAGTCGTCATGTCAAAAGTTGAAACTCTGCAAAAATATCTTTTTCACACACTTTTTAATAAAAGAAGACACCTCCATGTATGCCTATAAATTATTGGTAGATGGTGTATTAAATATTGTTTGACGAGTATGATTGTTTCCATTTAAAATTAAAAAGATTGAATGAACTTGTTAAAGCAATATCACTTCTTTGCGGGACAAGTTGACTATTAGCATAGCATAGTACTTAAACTACCATATTGTACTTCTTAGGACTGTTCTGCCTTCTTGGTATACTCTGCCAGCTAATTAAAACGCCTGCGTCATTACTCTTATTGATACTGCACCAAAATAGCATTGTTGGTAAGTGTCAAATGTAAAATATATTATACTTCAAGTTGTATAACATCTCCCTTCAAAGTCCATGATAAGAATATTCCCCCGGGGGCACGCAAATTTGAAATGTGACAGGGTTGTTTAGTAAGGGCATCGGAACCATGTAGGTCATGGGGGCTTTGGCCGCACCACTTTTCAACAGAAAAAAAGATGGTATTAGATATGCTTTATTATAGTCCAAGCATAAATAACCCCAAAATCGTTTTTAGTAACTCTTTGAAATCTTATCAAAATTTCGTAACCATATTTATTACATACAATTTTATAGTATTCAATATTTTTGGTGCATCAAAAACGAACAAAATATACGTCCACATCAATAATATATGTATTAAGTTGATACTTCTATCGATATACGTTCCAAAACGGCTAGCAATCTGTTCGTCTTAAAATCTAGACTAGACTTTCTATATATCTTTAATGATGCACGCAAAATGTCTTTGATGCAACACAAATCATCCTTTCTTCCTCCCACTTCTAATTTGTTCCGTTTTAGCTAAGTCAGATAAATGTAACTTGGATTATTAACAGATGTCATTTAGCCTTTTGAAATACCATTGAACAAATAAAATGGTCGTGAAACTTGAAATTTGGTTGTCGTTAATAAAGGAATAGGTAAAATGATATTCAAAAAGTCATAGTTGATTGAACTTATGCTTTTTGTTTTATGTTCCTCTTTAAACTGAAAATTTACTAACAGACGCAAATAAAAGTAAACATGTACTCTTAGTTAAGTAAATTGATGTTAAAATTGCAATTATAGTTTGCAGCTGTCCCATATCATAGCATGAATGATTTGTTGTACATTTTTTGGCTATTTGACAAATGGGTCTAGATATAGAGTTAACAATTTGTTCAGAGCACTACATGCGCAGTTCAATTGATTCAAACTTACAAGTGTATACCCAAATAAGATCAACAAGTTTTATTGTAGTACAGATGTGTGTGTATATATATATAGGATAGTAACAATAACAAAAATATATATATACAACAACATATCAAAAATCTAGAAAAATCTACTTGGAGGAACAGCGATTGATTTGCATTAAACAAGATGGCTATCAAAACAGGGGGTGAAATAAAAAAATGTAAATCATGTTACAAACATTATATCCAATTATCTGAAAGGTCATATCAGGGGTCACGCAATATGTCCTATGGGAGACACAAAATTCCATATTGTCCGATTTTCTTCAAAATGTTTCATAAAATGTTCCTTTTGCAAAGGTGTCTACATGAAGTAATAGTTTAAAGTGCTTTAGACCAGTGGTTGCTTTAGTATCAGGCAAAAACAAAGTGCATATTTACAATTACATTGGAATCTGAAACCCCACGTTTACTTTGACCTGTAACCATTATAGCAACAGTACATCTGAGTCATCGCATAATATTACTTCATGTGGATAGTGTTGCAAGAGAAACTTCATGTGGAAAGTTTTGCAAGGGAAACAATTTGAGACCATTTTGAAAAGAAAAATTGACAATTTTGAAATTTGTGTTTCCATTAGAGCATATCACGCGACCCCTGATATAACATTTCACGTTTTTGGATATAACCCATTAACCATACATCGGAGATGGGTAAAAGTATACTTTTTCTGATTCTTTGTGATTAGTGGAACACAATAGAATGGTTTTTACCACGATTTAACCAATTTTGAAATTTTACTCCCTGTTTTGGCAGCTATTTTGTTCTCTGCAAATTAATCACTGTTCCACCAAGTAGATTTTTCTTGATTTGTATGTGTTGTTGTACATGTTTGTCTGATATTATTCCTGGAAATATCATTACTTTTGAAATTCGTTTGACCAATGCCCATAATTTTCATTAATTTGCTTAGCCCAATACACGTAGTAAATCTCTCAAATTCTCTTTGTTACATTATATTTATATATTAATCCGCAGATTTAGGTCTCATTTTCTTCTTTTTTTAAAACTATTTCCCCTGTTCTACACTCTGATAAAGAATCTTAATTCATTACCCTCTCTAATATGCAATAAACAATGTAAAGCAATATTTATTTATCAGGTCGGTTCGTGTAGCTATTAGTAGGCCTATCACACCAAAATTAGATATTCCTGCTAGCAAATAGTTTAAGATTTTTTTCAAAGAGCTCATCAAATGCTTTCTAAAACTGGTTTCCTTTTTGAATTCGGACACACGGTTGTGAAGATATGCTCATTTTTATATAGGACCTTTTCGGGTTAATTTGGACAAAATGTGGTATTTTTTTATCGAAAATACTAAAATTAGCAACTTTAAAGACTTGATACCCTAAAATGGAACAATAACACATCAATAATCATATGGATTGCCATATTACTAACTGCAAAAAGTATTGTGAATGTAGAATTGTTTGACAAAAATGTTGTTAACCGATCAAACAAAAGTGTCAAAAACATGTATTTTTGGTATAAAAATAAACTCAAAAACTCTATTTTTGTACACGTTTCAATGGGAAAATGGACAAATTTGCTAGCTAATTCTCAGCTATGAAACTCAAAAACCATGCAAAAATCCAATGAATATCAAGTGGTACCATAAACTATAGTTCTATACCAACATAATGTGCAATGGATGATTTGATTGGATCTTGGGAACCGACCAAACAACGAATTAATAAAAAAATATGAATTATGGCAAAAAACTCCCATAGACATCTATGCATTATAAGCATGTCTAATGCTGCGAATAGCAAGTTTGACTCCCCTACTATTAGGTCGGCATATCAAAAGTGGACACACATGGCTGCAGTTAAATGACATTTGATTTAAAGTATTTGCATATGTAGTATATAGAAATCCCTATTTGTGAAGCGTTACATCTAAGGGTACAACTTTTCGGCAACCTCGATTCTGAGCTACGACTGAAGTTGGAAATAAGTGTAAATGGTCGAGATGTCGATTTTATATATCACAACAAATGAGGTGCTGTAAGTATATTTTTTCAATGAATAAACATGTTTTGCTAAAAAAAATCGTCTAAATGTGAAAAAATGAGTTTGTGAACAAGTCGGATCCAGATTTCGCTGAAAATGTCCGTTGGATCGTCACTTGAGTTCCAAATATGACTAATTAATATCATCGCATTCCGATTCATTCCCATGGCAAATTTCGTATCGCTGTCTTTGTTCAGTCTCAAGGTTTTATATATGTACCAAAATCGGTGTCAATCGGGCAAATAAGAGTGCTGGTTGCAATTTAGTTTTGGAATGGGGTCTTTGAAAACAGCAATATCTTGAGTTTAAAATATTGTCATGATCGCATTTTTCTCAGAAATATGTTTTTAAAGTCATCAATGTTGTCATTCTTCAATTTTAGTATCATAGCTCTCCAATCTAAAGTCATGGTGCGTTTCTTTTTTGTGTGCTGTGTATGTGTTTATATATTGCTATGTATTCTTCTCAGGTGTTTTCACATTGCATGCATGGACATCGTAACGTTTCTATATAACAAAGCATGTTAAACCCAACGACGTTGTTAAAAACCTCAAATAATTTTCCCCCTCTTTATTTCAAGAAGATATAATGTAGTTTTTAGTGTGAAATCCATAATTAGCTGAACAAAGCTGAATATCATTATGGCGGACTTGTATACCACGTTTTTCCTTCTTACTATTTTATAGGCGGTAATGTCACCTTCGATGATGAACACTACTTCGACTTATCTATCATATTTTGTCAGCTAAGTAATATACGTGAGGTGCATATCCTATATACAACAAAGATTCGCTAGTAATTGTTTGTAAATAACTTGTCAATATGTCTGCGTGTGTTAAATAACATCCAACATGACATGATACGCTTGGAGGATAATATTCATAATCATATTGTTTTATCTAAAACAAACTTTTCAAAATCAATTTAGCAATATTATATGGATAGATGTTATTACTTATTTATTGCTATAATATACATGATATTGAATGGATTTATCTGAGTATTGTGATAATTGTATCATTGTGGCCTTGAATGTGAAAAAAAAAATCTTATTTAAAATTTTAAAACGTTTGAATACAGCCTACTTTAAACTACCATATCAGGATTGACGCTATATTTTGAAAAACATCAAAAACAACTACAAATATTCTCTTCTATCATGAAGAAAAATTGGAAAGTTAATTAGAATAGTTCTGATGCTTTAGAGCTCAGAATTCAGTGACTAAAGCAATGATCGATGGACTATGGACTGCTATCTGGAAATGTTTAAGCCAAATAAATAACGGTACGAGTCGGATATTTAACTTTGTAGGTTTTTAAAGAGCAATGACATAATGTATCCATGGAATTATCTAGAAAAAATAATTAAGGTTGAGATCACATAGAAGTATACTACGAAGCTTTATTTATATCATTTCGGGTTGCGGGTCGAAATTTCGACATATTTAAAGCGACATTTCGGGTTAAAATTCATAATGCGAAATTTCGGACTTTTGTGAGGCGAAATTTCGGGGCGCAACCCGAAATTTGACAAGGACGAAATCTTGCATTAATCATACTTTTTACGATATTGCCATCTCCATCGCTGACTGACGAGGCATTAAGCTTAGGGTTGTAATTCAAACTACTTATAAAGAAAGGGGAACCTATTAATGCTGAGCGGTACGCAAAACTATTTTCTGAAGGGCGAAATTTCGACTTATTCTATCACGAAGTTTGGCCATACGTTAGGGGAAATCTCGTGATACGTATGGCGAAATTTTGTGTTACGTATGTCTAAATTTCGGGTCGCCTCTCAAAATTTCGCCCCGCAAGTCGCAACTCGATATGATAGAAATATATATATATATTCGCTATACGCTCCCGGGGAAGGTACTCATATTTAAATTTGACAGGTAATTATCCTCATCACTAAGAATATGATTGCTTCCCCTATTTGCGTATGGCCAGCAAAATCATGAAAGCATTGAAACCATAAGATCTTGAAACCTATTGTCCTAGGTATTGTTACCATGCAAATACGGCCTTGTGGCTTTCAACCTTAACATCAACGGTATTTATAGCACGACAGTACTTGTATCATTGATTGATTGATTTGGATAGAAAAGATTATCTCCAACTATAATTGATCATTTCAACCATTTTTTCCTTTGTTAAAAAAGATACTGTAGTTAAACGATCTTGTTAAAGCAACATTTGGTGTGCGTATTACATCGTTTTTCATGATTAAATTACTTAAAGTTGTCAGTTTGAATAATGATTTAGCAATTCTTGAAACATCCACTCTTAACTATAGGTGTGACAGTCGGCTTAGAGCAATAACATAATTGCTATCGTATTAGTGCCTTTGAGGTACTTATGACAAGTGAAAAACAAAAACGCATTTTCAACCCTTGATATTGCTAAACCTCAGAGAATTTATACATCTTTTCAAAATAAGATATATGGTGTATTTAGTGTAGAATCTACAATTAGCTGAGCGAAGCTGAATATCATTATGGCGGACTTGTATACCATGTTTTTCATTCTTAATATTTTATAGGCGGCAATATCACCTTTAATGATGAACACTACTTCGACTAATTTATCATATTTTGTCAGCTAAGTAATATATACGTGCGCTGCATATCCTATATTATATAAACAATAAAAATTCGCTAGCAATTGTTTGTAAATAACTTGTAAATATGTCTGCGTGTGTTAGAAAAAATACAACATGACAGGATGCGCATCGAGGATAATATTCATAATCATATTGCTTTATCTAAATCAAACGTTAACAAAATTTTCAAAATCAATTCAGCCATGTTATTTGCGTAGATGTTATCACTTGTTTATTGCTATACATGATATTGAATGGATGCATCTGAGTATTGTGATAATTGTATCATTGTGGCCTGGAATGTTAAAAAAATCGTATTGAAATTTAAAAAGTTCAAAAACAGGCTTCTTTTTACAACTAGAGCAGAATTGACGCTATATTATGAAGTAAAAAACCCATCAAAAACAACTACATGCACAAATATTTTCTTCTAGTATGTGGAAAAATTGGAAAGTTAATTTGAATAAATCTGATGCTTGAAAGCTCAAAGTTCATTAACGATATTAAACTTTGTAGGTTTTTAAACAGCAATGACATAATGTATCCTTGGAATTATCTACAACAAAGATGAAAAAATGATTTGAATTTTCTGCAATTTGATAAGATTCGTTTGTTTGATTATTTTATATACGGTAGAATAGAATTGAAGGAATTATTAAGTTTAGATTGACAATAGTCGATACACTATGTGAAGGCCTTTCAATAAAGTATACACTGACTCAGAGCAAAATATATATGTTGAAAGAGATCCAGTGTTGGTGCCTTGTGCTTGCTTATTTATTTATAGCATTCAAAGTCAACGTTGTTAACATTCCAAGGCAATTTTTAACGTGCTTTCAGTTGAAGGTGTACTGGTAATAAACAAAGCTACGGCAACAGAAACGAAAACAGAAATTTCAACAGCAATAGCATCAACAACAACAAAGTGTCTACTATGATCTGTTACAGTTTTTTAGATTTGACTTAATGTTTATTTACTATTGATTAATAATGGATTTAAAATCTTTTCGAAACGTTTGTTACCATATAAAGATTAACTATACTTAGCTGCGATAATAATAACAAATTGATGGCTACATTTTCATGAGCAGCACATGTTGTAAAACAAATGTCAAGTGAGTACCACGGTTGAGATCACATAGAAGTATACGGTATACGATATTTTCTATACATTCCCCGGAAAGGTACTCATATTTAAATTTGACAGGTAATTGTCCTCATCACTAAGAATATGAGTGCTTCCCCTATTTGCGTATTATCTTGAAAGCATTGAAACCATAAGGTCTTGAACCTTTTGTCCTAGGTATTGTCACCATGCAAATACGGCCTTGTGGCTTTCAACCTTAACATCAACGGTGATTTATAGCACGGCAGTTGGAAAAAATTACTTGAATCTTAACAACCTATAGTTTCTTGATGAAGTTTGTATAGGTTGCTAGTTATGAATAAGTGTTCATGATTCGGATAGAATACATATACAATTGCAAAATTAATTGATTTATATATGTCTACGTCTACAAGAAATCCAGACTTACTATTGTCTAATCCCAAGTACATACTGTCAACAACAGGAAAAGCATTTATAATGCCGTGATTGGCATCCACCTGTTATATCGACGCATTTTGCTGATAGGGAATATCTGTCGAAGTCACCTGCTAGCTAGGCATACCGAGATACAACATTACAACTATTTTGTCTTTCGAAAGCATCCAATTTTATCCTTTGTAAAAATATACTATAGTTAAACGTTCTTGTTAAAGCAACATTTGTTGTACGTATTACATCGTATTTCATGATTAAATTACCAAGTTGTCAGTTTGAATAAGGATTTAGCAATGCTTGAAACATCCACTCATAACTATAGGTGTGACAGTCGGCTTAGAGCAATAACATAATTGCTTTCGTATTAGTGCCTTTGAGGAACATATGACAAGTGAATATTATTACGACGTGTTTCTCAAAAGATTTACATGTAACACGTCTTAGCTACTCTACACATTATGTTTTTACATATTAGGAAATACATTTTAGTTGTTTTAGAACTATATAGATATAAATTGCATCAATAATGTTGATTATAATTATAAAAATATTGTTAACACTCAAATGATAATTGGTTTTTACATCCTTTGCGGTCATTTTGACACAACAAAATCAAGTTACAACCTAAGGTATGTGGGGGGGGGGGGGTTGCCACCTCGAATTTTAAATTAAAACTTACAGGACATGTTATAATTATTGATTCCTTAATTTTTTAGCCAAAAAACCCGACGAAAATTGGATATTAAGAACCTTTATAACGACTTTTTGAAAAAGTGGCCATTTTGCCAAAAGTCGATTTTTTCGGTCCGAAAAAACTTTGTGACGTTATAATTACGTATCGCCTTGACCAATTTTCATGATCTTGGTATCAATTGAAACAGGAGACCCTACCCTATACTATAAAACCAAACAATATAACTTTAGGGGTCCCAATTTTAAAATCACAGGGGGTGGTTACCATCCCCCCCGCTCAAGAAGACGTGTTACAAAAAAGCTTAGGAAGACGAGGGTTAATGTTATATTTTGTCTGGAGCTCTATGTTGACTAAAATTGTATGTAAGTTAGCATAATTTTGAGCTATGCTTGTGGTTTATAGATCAAAGAAGCCGGAGCTGTTTTGCTGTAGCTTTTTCTTGAGTAAACACAAAATAACTTTAAAGCCTTAAAGGTGGAATCATCGGTACTTATTGACTTCGGTGAATAGAACCAGTAGTGTTTGAACAAAATATTTTACAAAATGCATTTTTCAAAATATTTGTACTAGACGTATATTGTACAATAATTCTTGTTTAGCCTACACTGAGTAAATAGAGTCCCAAGCAAATCCATACAAATCTAAAACATGTTACTGGCAGTGTTTGACTCGGTTATATAATCAGATCTATACAATTAGCTAACAGAATATTGAATAAGTTAAAAAAGCTTTACATTAAACCATTATACCTCCCAATCAATTATTTATCATTATAAAATGTGTTCTAATTGTGCACAGTAAAGCAAAACTTGATGAATAAATAATAAGTAAATATATGGATTAAAAGAAAAAAACCGACGTATAAACATAAGTATAAAACGTATTTTAAGCACTTATATATCCTGTCCGTACTGATTTATTCCTTTTTATTATAAACATTCAGACCAAAAACAAACAAACAAACCAATGCTCTCACACACAATCAAGCAAACAAGCACAAAAAATAAATGAACAAAGAGAAACAAAGGAAAGCAAAATACAAATTTCCAAATTATGAGCAGCTGGATTATGGCTCCAAGGTCAAAATGGCTGACAACAGAATAAGAAGCAAGTAAACGAGAATTGGTGGTATACATTGTAATATTTTAAACTTAGAGTTTAGCTGCATTATATTTTCAAGGAGGCATATATCTTATTAATTCTATTTTTACATAGAATTGAAAAAAAAATATGAATTTCAGCAAATAATGATTGTATATGACTAGAATGGTTCATAAAAATATCTTGGCGGTGAAAAAATATAATTAAATGCTATTAATAACAATAACAACATTCAATATACATATACTCTGACACTTGCTGCTGTTTAGATATTATGACAAGCTCATTGCCATTTCACATACAAATAAGCAGTGCAACATTATCGGTACATCACACTCGAACTAAAACACCTGCCTCATTACTCTACTTCCAAGAAATAATTTATCCTACACCTATAATGGCATTGTTGATAAGTGTCATATGTAATATATATCAAATTGCAGGATGGATAATATCTTCTTTCCAATTTCCCAGATAAGAATAATAATTATACCCTATCATATTTCACACTTGTTGTACATAATTATAGGTTTTAAAATGTAGTTTTCAGTATCAAAAGTGATTTTTATAAATCTAAAAATATGAACATATTTAATATTCTTACACACTTGTTATATTGAATTGATGCAGTGATTATGTGATAATGATAATTTAAATAAAGCTATTTTTTAAAAGGAATGAATTTGCTTTTCAGCATTCCGGTATATTAGCGAGCTAATTAGATATGACAAACTGTGCTTTATTCAAGATCTTCCAGGATAACGGGGAATAATGCATGTATTAATGTTACCAGTACAAATGTAACTGACACTTTACAGGCGAATGGTAGCAAATTGTATTACAATCGCGTCGCAACGATGTAGTTTGCTATGCTTTAATAATTGTAAATAGTGATATAGCATTATCCCTTAAAATTTAAAAACATGATTTCTTCAATTGACCATATTTTCACACTGCTGCGGATATTTATTCATTTTTCAACCCAAACTCAATATTTTACTTCTCAAAACGTTGAAAAAGCAGAACAAATAACAGAAATACATTACTTTATCTTGCAATATGTTAAAAAAATCATTTCGTTTTGATTGAAATTTATTTAGTCTTAAACTGGCTTATTGGTATTTTTTTGTAAATTCAGATTCAAACGTGAGGGAACTATGCATTTTTAAATTATTGATTGTATTTGATGTAGTTTGATTTGTGAATACATTGACTAAAATGATGAGTTGAATGTTCTTGACGTCAGATGCTTCATTTACATACCTAATATCGTCAGTATGTAACAGCATATCGCTTCTAAATAGTGGCATCTTTTTTACATTTACATACAATGTAGATGTAGTTTTTTTTGTGCACTTCTCTTAAGAAAAAGCAACTTGGCAATTTCATTTATAGTCATGTTTTAATATGGAGTAACCACTCACAAAGTGAAATATGTTTGTAACCTATTTCTGATATGCAAAATTTCATGCAACCCATTGGAGATATACGAAATAAGTCACAAGTGTTTAATACGTATAAGAGTTATATACTTGTATATTCCCATCTTCTTTCTGTATGTTTTAGGCAGTTATTTCACCTTTGATGATAAATAATTCTGTTACATGACTTTATATTCTATCATTTTTGTCATATAGACGTGAGCTGCATTTCCGACACCGATGATTTGCATTAACATGTAAATATAACTTAGCTTGTTTGTATGTGCTACATAACAGATAACATGACAGGATGTGCTTGCAGTTTAATATTTATAATCATATTTGTTTTTCAAATCACAAA
>JXSR01S024933.1:44194-56255 GCA_000969725.1 Ophiothrix spiculata
CTTAATAGTGTACATTTTTATATGCTATTTTTAAAGTTGTCTCTTTCCAGGAAGTGTAGGTCTTATTAGTGCAACAAGTTATTATTTTTACTTGAGTTTTTTTGATTTGCAAAACTTAATAATTGTCAGTCAAATTTTAGGATTTTTGTTGCCAGCTGGACAATTGTCTACATTTCTTAGTGGAAAATTGTCCATCTCTCCATAAAATTCAAAAATTAGGTGGTAAAAAAATTAATCTTGCCCTAAAATGCAAATATTCTGTGGTAAAAAATTAAGGTTGATAAATCAAATACTTTACTAATACAAAGTAAAAAAATGAAAAACGATAGGATAAAATGATATCACCACTAAGTATTATTGTGTTTTACTATGGTGGTTCATAAAAAAATCTTGGCAGTAAAATTAGAATCGAATGATTTAAATAACAAAATAAAAACATGCTTAATCAATATACACATATTCTGACACTTGTTGCTGAATAGCTATTATGATAACCTCATTGTCATTTCACACACAAATAAGCAGTGCAACATTATCGGTACATCACAATCGAACCAAAACACCTGCCTCATTACTCTACTTCCAAAAAAATACGCATCTTGTACACTGTTGATAAGTGTCACATGTAATATATATCAAAATCCAGGATAATATCTTCTTTCCAATTTCCTGGTTAAGAATAATAAAATATACCCTATCATATTTCACACTTATTATACCCTGTTATAGGTTGAATGTACTTTTCAAAATCCTAAGTGATTTTTATAATCTAGAATATAAGCAGATTTAATATCAGTGACGAATAAGTTGTCAAACACTTGTTATATTGTACCGATGATGTGGTGATAAGATTTAAATGAATGATGTAGTGATAAGATTTAAATGATAACTATTATTGAAATGGAAGGGTTTGCTTATCAAAACCTTTTGGTATATTGGCGGGTTAATTGGAGATGACAAACTGTGCTTTATTATCAAGATCTCCTAAGATAATGGAAACAAACTACATGTACCGTTTCAATGTTACCAGTATTATGTACAAAGGGTATTATTTACAAGCGAGTAGTAACGAATTGTATTACTATCGCGTCGCAACAATGTAGTTTGCTTTGATGTAAGTGCATATAATTTGATGGCATTATCCATCAAAATGTTCAAAAAAAGTCCTCTTAAGTTAAAAAGTGACCATATTTTTTATAATGTTGTTTGAACTAATTCATTTTTCAACCAAAACTTCATATTTTACTTCATGCAGTACAAATAGCAAGAATATGTTGCACAAGAACGTACTTAACCTATTCTCAGAATTCGTTTTATTTAATGGAAATGTATACTAGTGCAAAATATACGGCACAATACATTTTTAAATTATTGTTTGTGTTTGATGTAGTTTGATTTTTGTGAATATATTGAATAATATGATGATTTGCGTTCTTTTGACGTAAGATAAAAATAAAATAAATACAGGTGATTTATTATGTGCCATGACTCCCTGATTCGTAACTTCACGCAGCATCTGCATACTTTTCATGTGTTCGCTGACCACTGTGACCAAAGTAAGTTATATTCTACACTTAGTACTTAGGTTCTGAACCTTGATCAGTCCACAAATGCACTATCGCTGTCTGGAATATTTTCTTACGGGTTGAAACGAGACAATTAACAGCTACTTCCATATGCAAGGGAATTCCAAGAACACTCAACTTTACACTCTTAATTTTCTATTTTTACCATGTTGAGTAATACTTTAGTCAAATGTCACAACTCATTACTGAGTAAAATCTTACTCAATATTGATTAAAAATCTTGCTAGATTGAGTCAATACTACTCAACATTGAGCACATCTTACTCAATGTTGAGTAAAATTTTTCCAACGTCGAGTAGGATTTTGCTCAACAAAATGAGCTGTGACCGGTTTTTTTTTAACTTTTACTCAACAAGAGTAAAATTAAAAATAAGAGTGTAGACACTAGCGGGGTTCAAACTTGGGGCTTACTGTTTGAGCTAATGTTATGCTTCATTTGCATTAATAAAATATCGCAAGTATGTAACAGCATTTGCCTTCTGAATATCGTCATCATTTTTTTTTACATTTACTTGGTGTGACAAGGGTTAATTCAAAGTGACGTTTTTAGGAAACCAGTCACATGATGAAATCGAGATGTTGCTTACTTAGCACCAATAATTATTAGATCCATTCTCATGCTGTAGGTCACAAGAAAAACATCAGTAATGCAAAAAGGACACTGATATGATCACTAAGCAGTGGAGAAGAGAGTTGTTTTCAAGGTTTTGCTCTACGTGTACAAGGCTCTCAATGGTTTTTCTCCTCCCTACATCTCTCAATGTATTCAGCTGTATCAGCCCTCTCTTCGACTGCGATCTGCTAATGATAAAACACAACTCTATATCCCAAGAGAATTAACATCAATTGGCAGAAACAAATTCAGTATCGCCGCTGCTTATGAGTGGAATAAACTGCCAAGGAACATCAGACTTGCACCATCAATCAATGCTTTTAAGAGACTTCTAAAGACACATTTGTTCTAATTATGTTTTGTATATTTTTCTTTGTTTTATTATTTTATCCTTTATTGTAAGCGCTATGATACTCACGTGAATAGCGCATCTAAATGCCCTCTTGTTGTTGTTGTTGTAAGCAGAACGACGTTTATTGTTTATGTACAGCTTTACAGTTACAAATAATTGCAAGCGGACACAATGCACATGACACGAGGAAGCAGCCTATCATTAATACAAGGCCTTATGAACACATTGAACACATCACTTTTATAAACTCATCACATTGGGTTACTCTGTGAAACTAAATCTCATATCTATATACATGCAGTTGGACATTTCAATATCAATTTTATATTAAATTGTAACTTACGAGCCCATGGACAAATTCACAAGAAAAAACATTAAGAACGATTCAATGTTTAAACTTCTGTATAAATGCCTCTAAGTGAAGATTTAATTCATATTGAAAATATAATTCTAGGATGAAATAATACATGTATTTTTTTCAACCGTTAAGTCGATATTTAAGGTAAAAGATAATATTATATTGAATATGCCCAGGGTGCTAAAAAACATTCTAAGATATAAGAATACTTTATCAAATATTTTTTTAAAAATGCTTTTCGTAGGATATACACTATTTGCATATATTCACATGTCGTATAAATATTTTAGGTTAGGCTCAGAATTATTCACTAGAATATGTATTACAATTCTAAGAGTATGTTAGTATTACAAAAATGTTTTAAAACATAGAATTTTATTAATATTGTTATATTTCTTTTGTTATGTTATCATTTTCTAATAATATATTTTGTCGTCACATCATATGTATAAATTGTGTACAAAATATGTTTAATTGAGTTTGAAACAAAAAACAATGGTAATGCTTTGTACGACTACAATGTTCGTTTAATGTTGTCAATGATTTAATCTGTTGTTTTCGGTACAAAATAAAATCCCTCGAAGGATATATTAAAAAAAAAAAGTATTGAAATATTTTCAGTATGGTTAACTGTAGCTGGTGTTCCTGGGCTTTGATTGTAAACAGCTGTCAAATTTAGACTCGATTGACATGTTCGTTGCTTTATACTGAATATTCTCGTATGGTCGGTTAAAGTGTGACAAATAAGCTCGGGCATTCTTATCTCTGTAGCAATTTCCTGATTAGAGAAGGAAACTCGTTGTTATTGTATCGATTGCACTCTAGTAGTATAGTATATTACGTATTTAGATGGGTATGCTGACAAAGTAAAATAAGGATTACTAGATGGCGCTCTTACAACATTTAAAAGTGTATCAGAATCGGTAAATGTTCCCATTTCAAATATATGCATATGCACTATGTACTTTATATATTACCAACCTGACTAAACCCAACTCTTAAGGCTACAGTCCCTAAATGGATGCCATTTTTGCCAACGGCATCTTTACTGCAATTTTTAACCTACTTACACATATCAGAATAATACAATATTTGGCGTACATATGTAATAGAGTCTTTAGTTTATACATGATACTTTAGTAGTGATTTCACGCCATTATCAAGGTCAGAATCACTACTTCGAAAAATGTGCACCTTTTTCGCCGAAACCTTAAAATGTTATGATTTTCGAAAGATTCGCCTGTTTTCAAATGTTGACAAATTGTACGCTCGATACTTTTTATTGAATTACAAATAATATTTTATAAATGTGTTGTGTTGATTCTGAATGATAATGTAACAAACCCGTGTTGTTTTGCCCTTAAAACCGGGCGTGAATTATGACTCTGAGTTCGCCCTGTTTGAGCTGTGAATAGCCTGATTTTAGTATCTACATTATCTACATTTTGTCTGATATACGCATTCGCATAATGTACTTACAAATTGAGCATTCCAATGAGGCAAAAATTGCAATTTTTATGTAAACAAAAGAAAAATACGGCATTCTAATGTTTATGTTTTAGATTTTAGTTCACCATCTCAACGCTGCCTTGATAGCTCAGCGGTAAATCTCTCGCTTCGTAATGCATAAATAACCCCCGCCATAATCCATGGTTCGAGTCCCCGCAAAGGCAGTGGAAACTATTTATCTTTTCATGATTGAAAAATAGTTAGGATTCACATTTTCCTGACCATGTGGATTCGTCGCCACTATTCAAAAATCTACTTGTTAAACATAGCGGATTTAACCTAGATTCCAACAAGCAATCTTGTTTTCATACCTAACTCCGATCTTTGACGCATTGTATCCTTTTCTGAATTTTGTTAAATGGTATATTTTAGTATTTGGTAGTGTTATGGTTAGCTCTTTGAAACAAACGTTTTCATTTTGTGTAATAAATGATGCATATATTTTGATTTTACTGAAATCACGGATACCCTCGTTGTATTTGTACCGGTCCCTGTTGTGGGGTGTTTGGACTAAAAAAAACAGCAAAGCAATGAAATACTGATTGGGATTAATAAATCATCATAATTTCTTATAGAATATAAAATATCCCAAGAACAACGATGTATACATGATAGATTTTCCATGCACGTCGAAACAGAGTCCTATTTCCCTATTTCTAGGCAAATATTGATTGTTCACGTTGCTTGTCTATTTTCCTGAAAATTGTTTACTCTTTTATTAATCCGTTTTGAACTTAGGTAAAATAACCTTCATTGACGCAACATTTTAGGTAGTAACCAGCTATTTGTCCTGGAGGCCTTATTGAATGGCCTCGTATACATTTTGAACTCAGTATTTCACTGGACCAAATAAGCTCGCACTTTTGTTTTTATAACAAATTGTTATCTTTTTAACTTTTTCTCTACAGATAATCCTTACGAGGTGACAATACATATCTGTAAAGGTTAACTATTTACAAAAGTTCAAACCTTTTATAAAAATGTTATTTTTTTAAACTTTCTCTCTTCAGATAATCCTGACGAGGTGACGATACATATTCGTAAAGGCCAATCAGTTATATTACCATGCAATGAAACCTTGCCTACTCCAGCACCAGACGCAGCTACGTTTCTTCCCTATATCATCCAATGGAAACGCACCGATATTGGTTCAATTTATGTGTCCTTTGGAGGAGCTCCACCGTTTATGAACCCACAGTATAATGGACGAGTTAGCCTTGTCGATATGAAGTCACTGAAGATTGATGACGTGAGGCCAGACGATGAAGGGTGGTATGAGTGCCAGATTGTTATACTGGATGGAGATCTAAGAACTACTGAGAATGGGACATTAACTCAACTCGTTGTCATAGGTGAGTTTACACAACTACTGAAAATTGGACAAAAACTCAACGCATCGTCATACACAGACAATATTATTAAGTGAATCAAAGTTGTAAAAATCAGTCAATTTGTCCCTGTAGTGACCCATTTTAGCCAGTTTCACTCACTTATTATTTTCTGTGTAGGTACGTTTACATAACTACTAAAAATGTACATTATCTCAATTAAATGTCACAGGTAAGTTAATTAATGGGACATTTACTTATCTTATTGTCATATGTTTACAGAACAACTGGAAATTAAACATTAACTCAACTTATTGTCATAGGTAAGAAAACCGAAAATTGTACTTAACTCAACTCAATATCATGGTTTACAGAAGTACTGAAAATTGTATATTAACTAATAACTAGTAATAGGTAAGTTTACGTGGAAAGCAAATGCAATATGTATGAGAAATGCTGTCACAAGACTAACGCACGGTTCATATTTAAGTTTATTATACATTTGATTTGTTTTTAATATTCTCTACTACAAATAACATAATAATAATAATAATAATAATATGCGGCTTTTATATAGCACTTTAGCTGCCCATTATTACGTTGCCGTCAGGAAATCGTCACAATCAGTTCGCTTCAAAGCAGTGCAACTCGGCAATTATGCAACCGCAATCTGCATTTACATAGTTGTATTCCCCATAACCCCCCCCCCCAATATCGCTCGGATAGACGTAGCAATTGAGATTAAATGTCTAGCTCAATGATATAACCCGTTGGCCGTAGCGGGGCTCGAACTAGCGACCTACTAATTCGGAGTCCTACGCTTCTCCACTAGACCACACGAGTTCACATAATACATAAAACTGATGTATTTGGAAAACATCCAATACATGAAAAAATGACATAGAAATTGCAGAAGTATACTTATCATCTAAGCATAAAAAGCAACGTTTCCCAGCACATAAGCCAGCCAAACTTATAGTATAATTCGATCAAAATGCATGGACACGATTCATATTAAAAATATATAAAAATCACTACCAATCCTAGTTTCAATTCAAGGACAGTTTATCCAAAATCTTTATTGTGGCTTTAACTTATTTTGTGAGGACAGCCTGATACGTTTTTTTATCCGTATCTGTTTTAGCGTTTTATTGAAAAGTACTTTTTAAGTTTTTAAATTATATCTACGTGTATTTTATTATTACGTGAGAATAAGATATTTGACGGTCCATATTAATAGATTAACTAGTATACCATACTTATACTAAGTACTGACGTTTAATTGGGAAAATTTTATATGCAAGTCTATACTACTTCCAGTATTTGTTTGATGTTGTATATTAAAGTAGACTAAAACAAACTAAATACAAACATAAACATCAAGAAAATAGAATTCAGTAAAACAATCACAATCAAACAAATGAATAAAAATATATAGAACAGATACAACAATATACAAACATCACGTGAACGTAAGAGCTGCGTTATTTTCAAGGACGTCTAAGTGATGTGAATATCTTGTGATCGTAAAAGCACACAAACCCTTAGGCCAAAACTCTTACTCTTACTTAACCTATGTTTGTTTCTTGTGTCAACCTAACAGGACACCATAATGCCTCAACCCGGATGAGCCTAGTGATGTTTCATGCATATATCAATTCGATTCCCGAACTACCTTCTAAGATATTATTAAAGTAAAAGTTATTTTCTTTCTTTTTTAGAGTCGGTAACGTAAAACAAATATTTTGCTCAACCAATAGAACTCCACAATGCCGATAATTTGATTTGCGGTTTCAGAGAATAGTCATGGTTATTAGCCATGATCCATCATTAATTATGCAAACTTTTTTGAGTCTACTGAAGTAGAGATTAGGAACAAAAACACTATGTTGATGTTATTATAAGTACTTTCTGAACGATTTTAATCTACAGCATTTTATTTAACCTTCTGTAGGGGGTTTAGATTTTGATGTTAAGATGGCTGTGATGTTTTTATGAAATACTTTCCTTTTTAAAATATGTCACTTTTTTCGATAAAATTGTTTGTTTGATGATATACTGACATTGTTTGCCACAATTCAATGTTTTCTATTTTTTTTTGACTTGAGTCCGTATAATATTGACTCAAAACTTGTTAAAATGAGTCTATTTGTCCCTGTAGTGACCTACTTTAGCCAAATTGATCCCTTTTAACACGTTTTGAGTCAATAAATACTACATTACCAGTTAATCTCTGTATATACAGACTTGACATTAAATATGGAATATATTTTTTCTGTTGGTTACCATCTTAAATAACCCGCTATATCTCTGTATGTAACAATTTTGGAGACTTGCGCTTTCTCATGTTTGTAACTACACTTATAAACTTTAAACCAACGGTACTTTCAAGCTCACTGAAGTGACACAGAGACAATGAGAAAATTGAAGGTAGAAATAACTCAGAAAATTAGGTCTAAAGCCGTGCACTGCAATACTAAACAAAGGAAAATGAATTTACCATATTTTCTTTCATACGTTACCTAGAGATGTGAAACTTTATAGGGTTGATTAACTCAATGTTTGTGATAATTTCTGATCAATCAATATTTCCTCTGTTCTCATTGAGAAGCGTAAAACGTCAAAACTCTCCATGGCATGCTTTCCATTTGTTATTGGAGAGTTTTTCGGGTATCTCAGCCAAAGCATCAAACACAGCACCACAACACTTTTTCACCTCGGCGGATCAATATAACATGCTGTTAATCCAACGTGTTTTTTTACCCAAATGTTCTCATAACGATTGATATCCAAAGATCTTACTGGACAAGGAAATAACTCAACACCCTAATCTTCCAGGAAAGTCCGGATTGTACGAGCACGACGGAGGCGAAAGTTGTCATAGTGTAGCACCAAATTGTTTCCGAAGAAGCCTCTAGTCAATGACATTATCAATGCTTCTAGAATGCATCTTTACTGGTGCTGATGGAAGCTGCCTTCCAAGGTGATCAGGGCCGATTTTCCACCTGCATGTTAAGCATCCAGAAGGCAATGTTACCTTCTTCTGGCTACATTGTTGATAGCATGCACGCTTCAGTATAACCCTTCTCTGTACATCTGCGCCCCTGATGCGTCCACATTGGCAATATATTTCGAATTTAGTGTAAGCTCTGAAGACAACGTTATCTCATTGATGGGACTTAAAATGTAAATTGATCTGTAGCTCAGTCAAAGAATCGCTGGGAAAGGTGTTTGGTCAAGATATTTTCTCCAGGGATTTCCTAGCATGATCGCTACTTTGAATAAAGTGAGAGTTTAAAAATGTTCTTAATACGAGCTTGTTTTATGAAAGATCATTGTGTTGAACACTTGCCCTGTTTGGTAAGATCTTAAGATATGAACTCTATTGAGGAATTCTCGGCTGAAGTAACACATCGATGAACAACAAGTTATATCAAACCATCATGTACTTGAGTAACTTTAGGCTGTGCTTAATACTTGGGCTGATACACCTGTCCGAACTCTCCAATCACTACAGGAATGTCTGCATGGAGAGTCCATGCGCCGTACGCTTCTTATGGATAACAAAGCAAACAGTGTTTGGTCATAATTTGTAACCAACAATATATAAAATAACCATGTGAAATTTCAAGCGTCCAGGTTAAGTATTAAATAAACTACGGCAAATTTAATTTCCGTAATTCTGTATTATGATGCACGAGTTTGGACCCAAATTGTAAAGGTTTTTGTGCTTTCAAGTTCCCTATCATTTCTGTGTCACCTAGGTATACACAAAAAGGGTCTAAGTTCAAAGTTTACCTGTATACTACAAATATGAAGAATTACACATTCCTGGAGTTTTCATATAACGAGATATGGCGGATTATTCAAGATGGAAACAAACAGAAAAAATATATTCCATATTTAATGTCAAGCCTGTATATAGTTTTTGCATATTTTGGATGGCAAATGATGACTCGAAGATATTTGTTGTAGATAATCTCAAAAAAGCGTAAGGCCAAATAGAGCACAAGTTTGTAACATTAATACATATTGCTTAGAAAATCTTAAGTTATTGTAGACTATTGGGTTAATGCTCACCCATAATGATTATCCTTTTGGATAGTAACAAAAACGTTGCACACAAAGGACACACAGTTTTTCTATTAAAAAATATGAAAAGACAGCAGTAAAATTATTTTTTGACCTAACTTGACTAAATTTTCCAAGCTATTAAAGTTTGATGGCAATGGTAGGTTGAAAATATAGTATTTTAAAGAGCTTAGAATTACTGTAAAAGTTCGAAACAATTATTTCAATTTCTTGTAAGAAAAACAAAAATTGAACACCGATTTGTATAACTTTTCTAGTAACATGTTCAATTTAGGCTATTTATCACTGCATCTGTTGTATGTTAAAAATGGTCATACTCTGTGACGTCATATAATGCAAGGGTCGATTAAGGAGATTGTTATTTACATATTAAAGTATAGATAGACGAATCACAGAACTATAAATTTAAACTAAACAACACTTCCCTTTCAGTGTTATTTTTAAATAACAATGGGTAGGTTGTAACCAGCCCCTTACGAGTCTGTTATAACAATAATTTGGTACACACACTAATCATGAGTATTGCAACATCGTCGACTGTGGTTTTGGCGCAAAATTTAAATAACGTTTTGAAAACGTTGGTATGGAAACATTGTTATGCTAGTTAGAATGATATCTTTATAAAGTTGTTTTCATGTTTCTTTTCTTTAATTATTTTGATGAATTGACATTTATTTCAATAACTAGGGGGCTAGCCATGCAATTTAATGATAGCGCCTGCTCACTCCCACAATGCCACTCAGAATAAGCAATTCTTTGAAAGCTGATATCTGTCGAGGATCAGATGTTAAATTAAACCAACTCATGTCTCTTGAAATGTGTGTTATTCAAGACTCGTCAGTTAATATTATCTCACGTGTCTTACTTCAGATTTGCGTAATGCACATGTGCGTTTAGATTGATACTGCTAACGCCTTTTTCGAAGATCCTGTCATCAAAAACCTGCGTACAATCGAGTGTGACGTCATTTTCAAGAACGATAAGTGTTAATTTACAAACTGTTGACATGTCCCTAAAATACTTTAACATTGGTTTGCTGAGAATGACGATAAATTGGATGTTATCGATATTCCCGTTAATTGTCGCAAGGTTTTCGAATCAATACATACCAATGGAACTTAAACCATGAGTTATAAACCAATTTGTGTCATCAAAGAAAGGTTACAATGGTCGTAGCCGTCATATTTAAAACTCAAAACACTTATTCTTTAATTATCACTAAATGAAAACAATATGGCGTCAATTCAGGGCTGCTGTCATTTCCTCGGCCAATTTGCCATCCCAACTCTTCGCTGCTCATGTACAAGCGTGGTCAATTGTTTTCCTTACGTTACACTACACATATGAGTCTACAATCCTTAAATATGCCTTCAAGAATAATTATTCGCAGGTATTTTCACTTTCAGGGCGGTATTGAGCGACCAAAAAGACCAATAGGTAAAATGGCAAAAGCCTATTTTTGGAATATGATTGATGGTTTTTCATATGTGTAGTCTTTCATGGACGACTGCTTATACGCGAGTTATATGCATTACTAGAATCCCTGACGTCTAGCAATTCTAGAAATCATTTGGCAGCAAAAAAAGAAAAACTCACAGCCATATAACAAGAACGGATTCCTTCGGTTTTCAGGGCTACAATGTGCTTGAGGTCTTCATTCAGTATCTCTCATAACGTCGCTATTTTGAGGTGGTCAATATATTCCCACACTACAGTTGAGCGAAACACCTTTTTCAGTCCAGTGTATTTTCGGCCAGATTCCAAAAAAATGTATGTATAAATTTCACGATTATTGGAGAATCAGAAGTAATTAAAAAAAATAATTGAAAATCGCATATCGTCATTTTTATCTAACATGAAATCAGTGGCGACACTTGGTCAACCAGATTTACGCCCGAGGACGGTTATAGTACATATTGGGAAATGTCACTCTGTCATAAAAAGTGAATGCAACTCATTTGCATTGACACAACATGACTTACCTGCTGTTAGTGTTTATTGTACTTCAATTATCGAGCTTCTCTTTTTACGCTGATGTGGGTTTGGCAGTGATACGATACCATTGCCTGCTAGGCAAAAATCTTCCCCTATTTAAAAGCGTTGAGTTTTCATTTCGGTCAGATCTCGGGTTTATTTCTAAGTTTATTAGAGTGTAACATATTCAATGTTGTTAAATCTGATGCTATTTTAAAGAGGACTTACTAGAGATTATAAATGTTTAAA